>KV459432.1:0-121579 GCA_001662645.1 Pseudogymnoascus sp. 03VT05
ACGCTGATTGTATAGTAGACTCTGTAAAAGTAAGCTCCCGCATTTGCGGGAGATCTCCCATAAATAGGGGTAGGTTATAGGTGGGGTCCATTTCCCGTATGGCACAGAGCACAGCCTACCTATGCCAGTGCTTATAAGGCTGGAATATTCCCACGTCTAATGGCTGTAAAATGTGTATGAGGTGGCTAGGAAACGGGAATATAATAATGTGATATTTTGCAGCCATAATGACGAACTCAGGGGTCGTATGGCTCACATGAGAATCGAGTAGTAGAACCTTAGGATTTCCCAGGTCGTGTAGAGCAGTGAGCTTCACGAAGTGCTGTAGCCACTGTAGAGCAAGCTGGCTATTAGAATAGCCAGTCTCTAAGAGCAGTATCAGCTCATTCCCACTAAGGTTCTTAGGGTACCACGCTGCCATATGAATTTTACCTAGTACAATAAGTACTAGTGCAATATTCTGTCTAACGGCAGATACTGCCTCTATAACCGTAATAGATATACGATTCTTAGGGCTTGGAGTGTAGAGCTGCGTTATAGCTCGGGGGACCATAACTCTCTCACCCCCTGGAATTCCAACCCTAAATCCAGTTTCGTCTATATTCCAGATTGACTCTGGCTTTATACCACGCTGTAGTATCATTTCTGTGTACTTTTCAAACCACTTAATAATAGTAGGCTCCTTCTGAGCTTGCGTACGCTGTTGAGCAATAGGCTTTGTAGTAATAAAGTGGAAATCCGTAAGCTCATTCCGTATATATTTCGCAAGCCAGCTTTGTGACGGTGGAGGCAGTAGGCTCCGTAGGTGGCATACAGCCCTGTAAACCATATGCCGATTAGCCCCTAATCCTAGGTAATACTGCTCTAAAATCCATTTCTTTAGGGCTTCGGTTTGAGCTATAGTGAGCACCCTATTCTGACCCCCTATAGTCGGGGCTGCTTGGGCTTGGGCTTGGGCTCGGGCTCGACTTTTGGTTCGGGCGATTTTTGAAGCTATAGTCGACCTTGGGATCTTGAAGATCCGACTTGCAACGCTTGCAGATTCAGAGGGGTTTTCAGCTAGCCATTTACAGGCATTTGATAGAGGAGACCCTTCCATTGAATGATTTACATTTAATTACTATATAAAATACTATGGGGGGGAA
The DNA here is from genome assembly GCA_001662645.1 of Pseudogymnoascus sp. 03VT05. Lineage (NCBI taxonomy): Eukaryota > Fungi > Ascomycota > Leotiomycetes > Thelebolales > Thelebolaceae > Pseudogymnoascus > Pseudogymnoascus sp. 03VT05. Next base: position 1,146 of record KV459432.1, read on the forward strand.
TGCTGAAGGTTTTGGTAGGGAGTAGCGGTGAACATATGCAAGTTGAGTTGACGCAACCCGCTTCCACTTTTAAGCGAGTTGACGCAACCCGCTTCCACCCCCGATTATATGTCCCGGTCACTGACAACCAACCCTACAGGTGTTATGGGAGGCGTGAATGCCTCGCCCAACTACGTGGCTAAGGTCGGCATTGGACTTCCAGATGGGACAGTCACAGACACCACTCACCAAGGCGGCATCGTCTCTATCTACTACTTAGGCGCCATCGTCGGAGCATTCGTCGGCGGCTGGATCGCTGATCGCATTGGTCGTATCAACGGTCTCCTCATCGCAGCAGTATTCGCCTTAGTCGGACGTGCCCTCCAGGCTGCCACACAGAGCTCCGACTTCATTATCGTTGCCCGTGTTGTTACGGGCTTGGGCACCGGAGCATTGACTGCCATCGTTCCCGTCTACATCGCCGAAGTATCATCTGCGGGCCACCGTGGTGGATTCCTTGGATACGTCTTCATCGCAAACTACCTGGGTATCTCTGTAGCCTACTGGCTCGACTTTGGCCTCTCATTCGTCGACGGTGGCTATTCAGAGGTCAGATGGAGATTTCTCCTAGCTTTCCAGTGTCTCCCTGCTATAATTCTGATGGCTGGCATCAAGTTTCTCCCCGACTCTCCTCGCTTCCTGGCCTCTGTCGGCCGTCTTGATGAGGCCAAGGAGGTCTTGGAGCATATCCGTGGCAACAAGGGCCCAGATGTCGAAAAGGAATTCGCTGAAATATGCGCTGTTGCCGAAGAATCCAAGCCCAGCTCCCCTGTCTAATTCGCAAAGGTCCTTTTTGGTCGCGCTACTGACGGTGCTCACCTGGGTCGCCGTGCATGGCTATGTATTTGGCTGCAAATCATGGCTTCATGGACCGGAATTACCGCGGTGACAGCGTACAGTCCAGTTCTCTTGAGGCAAGCCGGATACAGTTCTATCAAACAGAGCGGTCTCGCCGGGGGCCTCAACACCATCGGTATAGTCGGCACCATAATATCCGCACAGATCGTAGACCGTCTTAGCCGGCGTAAGTGTCTAATCGGCGACGCCTTCGGCCTCTTCCTCGTGAACATAGTCGCAGCCGCTCTGTACGAAGGCTCACGTGCGGATCCTAGCAAAGCCGCACAAATCGCCCCGGCAGCTGTCACCATGTTCTTCCTCTTTAACTTGGTCTATGCCTCGACTTGGGGTACCGTCGCATTCCTCATCCCTACTGAGATCTTCCCCTCCGAGATGCGCGCCCAGGGCAACGGCTTCGGAATCACGGGATGGGCCATCGGCGTCGGCATGACCGTCCTCGTAAACCCCATCATGTTCGGGGTCCTCGAGTCGCGCACCTACTTCCTCTTCGCCGGCCTGAATCTGCTCTGGTGCCCCATCGTCTATCTCTTCTATCCTGAGACTGCAGGCCGCTCCCTCGAATCCATCGAGGCTATGTTTGAGAGTAGCAGCCCGCTTTATACCAAGATGGAGGCTACGTACAAGGACGCTGGAAATGGCGATGTGCTGGCAAACCGTCAGCTGTCTGTGAACCGCACATCAGAAAATGGGGTGAAGTTTACTGTTGATGAGGACTCTGTGTTAGATCATGAAAAGGTTTGAAGTAGGGGGCTCAATTGTATAATATGTCAACTGCTTAATGCTGCCGACTTCCTACTCGAGTTACCTGTTTTTAGTGTAACAGATGAGCTATAGTATAACAAGTAGATAACTTTTGTATTTACTCTATTGTCACCAAATATGACAGCTATATTGTCGGCAACGTCAATGGCTGCCATACAAACTCTGGCGTCCGGGCCTTGAACAGGCTCTACATGGACTTTGGGCAGAGAAGGGGGCATTTCCAGTTCAATGGTCAGGGAAATCGGTACTTGAAGGAGATAAGTAATGAATTCCAACATTGCTCGGATGACTTTGCGTGGGCCACATTCTCGACGAGGTCAAATGAACGTGGTAAAGGCATGTGGAGCGCCGAAGGGGCCGTGGTAGAAATTTCAAGTCCCTCGAGACTTTACTAGGTAGTTAAAGACGGGACTTGTGGTCATGACATTATTTTCTTCAAAGTGGCTTTGGCCAATCGTTAGTATATGTTAATAGAATTAGATGGTTGTTTAAATCTGCTCCCTCTGAAGACCAGAACCTACTTCGCTAGGGTCCGACATAATCTATTAGACTTATATTTCATATCATATGTGACGGCGGTCCTGTGGGGAAAGGGGTGGGCCAATGAGAAGGGTGTGTGAGTAAGATAGGGAGAAAGCGTTCGGCATTAAACGTTTCACCTGGTGTTCTTGTGCTCATTCTTGGCAGCCGCAGCTTATTCCAGGACTGTTATCGATCAATATTAAGCCTGCGTGCGGTAATTCTATCCCTATAGCTTGACGACTCCCTTCTTTGAGCCTGGAGTTGTCCTTGTGTTCGAGCCCCTCGAATGATTGTAACGATCCACTCTTTTGTCAAAATGACACTGCAAGTGATCTCATCTTATTTATGCCTTAAACCGGGTGCTATAAGTGGGCTTCCTCGAACTTCAAAATAGCGGGTCGCTATAATCATTTAGGGAGGGGATAGTACATTTATTCAGCCAATATTCACCCCATGTGCTGGAACAAAATACAACACTGCCATTCAGGATCTGAGAAATTGTAGTCACATTAAGAGCGTGGTGGCCGAGGGGGCATGGGGGAGTAGAGGAAGACTACTCGAAAGCAGGTGACAAAGATTGATAGCAAAATGCGAGAAGAGCGCGCGGAGAATCAGTTCTATTTCCCTGTTTCGTCACTTCGTCACTAGCACCGTTTTTAGGTTCTATCTACATCCTGGGCCTCTCCGTCTTGCCCACCCACCCCTCTCTCTTTTGCAAACAATTGTGGGTATGAAGTCCAAAAAATCCAAATCCATTCCTCCCTGCCAACCCACCCAAATCGCCATCTTCGAAAGAGGAAGAAAATAAAAACAAGCACGGAAAAAAAGCAGACATGTACACGTAAATAAGAGAATAACACTGTAGTAGCTATGATACAATCCGCCTCCTCCGAAAGGAATAGCCCCCCGCTTAAGTAACGCGCACCTCGGTCGTCTTGACAATGCGATTATTCGCGTGCCTCTCCACATCCTGGATCGGCAAAATGTTCTCATCGCTGTCGCCCTCCCCTTCCGTCAAGCTCTGCTCTAGCTTCCCCATTGGCCTCCTTGGCACGCGCTCCTCGTAAAGGTCCCGGCCGTTACTCGTAACACTCACACCGTAGCGCCCGTCCCCCCTCGAGGCCTCAGTATCATTCTGCTTTCCCACCGCCGAGAGATTGATATCGTTACTCTGCATATAGTACTTATGCCTTGTGCTAAGTCCCGGCTGGCCCGACGCGAAGGTCGAACTGGCCTTGTCGAGGAGGAAGGCGAAGAGCGGGCGCAGCGCAGGAAGGCAGGCGGCAATAACGCCGACGCTTAGCTCGGCGTAGTTCCAAAGCGCGTAGGCGTTGTGGAAGTTTCCGTCTGTTTGTTCGAAGAAGGTGGAAAGGAGGACCTCGCGCACAATGGCTGCGACGCAGGCCATGAAGCCCAAGCTGAGAATAAAGATCAGCGTGATCTTGGTGCGGATGTTTACGCTGAGTTTCCAGATTATGGGGATGGGGAGAAGGGCGAAGGCGACGTCTGTGGCGATGTTGACAGCTAAGAAGGGTTTAGTAAGGGTCTGGAATGATGGGCTTGAGGGAACGAACCGCCGTTGAAGAGACCTATAGCGCTGAATACGGGGGTGCTGTAGCATTTTGCATTCCCTGTCCCAAATGGTGGAGGTCGTTGGGCGAAGTCCCAGGCGGCGCTGACGGGGAGACATTGGAATATGAGCGTGCCAATGCAGGCGAGCGTGAAGATGATGAGGAAGACTGGATAGCGAGTGATGTTAGCTTTGCCATTATCTGCCATAATACACCAGCGTCATCGACAAGGCAGTCAGATTTCCTGGATACCAGGGGTTATGATGTATGTGGATAAGGAGTAGATTCACATACCAATGGTCCCTATGATAATCCGTTTATACACTGTCCCTTCAACGATGCGGAGCAGAAACAGCCCTACAGATATTTTGACAAGACTGATCCCCGAGACAAGGAATAGACCCCGAACGAATCCTATCTTGATGATCTCTGACATGTTCCCTATGTATATAGGGTCGGCACTATGCCTGCCGACGCCCTTGCTGACCTCGAAGAACATGCATACCATTACTGCGACACTGAATGACTGCGTGAACGGTCAGCCCACATCCTCATATACTGTCCTTGCGTAGAAATTCCCTCTAAACATCCGAAGCTCCCTCGACCAAAAATAGGACTGGGTAGGACACCACAGCAACCGCGAAAACTCACCTGCGCAACAATCATGATATAATCATCCGCCCCCATCGTCTTCGTCATGAATACTCTCACATACACCCTCAGCAGCACAACTAGCATCCCGAAGCCCATCAAAAACCCCACCACAGCCATGATCTGGTGTCCATTGTTTTCCGTGAAATCAAACTTCGGCGTCTCGGCGGCGGCCTGGCGCACGAGAAGGTGCGGGGAGAAGTCCATAACGGGTGTTATTGGGAGAAGGATGAGAGGAGAGGTGCGAGTCGAAGGTGTAGTCTGTAGTGCGAGGGTCAAGGCCCTGCCTTGAAAAGCAGTTGTAGCGAGCGTATCCTCCTCAGTCTCGTTCTATGTTCCCGTTGCCCGAAGTGATCGTCCACAACTAGCAATGACAGTAGCGCAAGACTTTAATCGCAATCGCAATCGCATTCGCATTCGCAGCAACAGCTTGCGAGCGGCGAGAGGTGTCAAGCTCGTACAGGGAGATCCGTTAACGTCAACAACCGCGCGTATATCTCTCTTCCACTCTGTGCTGTTTTCCCTTGCTTCTCTGTGTAGCGCGGTCTGCCGGACATCTACAGAACATATATGCGTCTCCACACTCCCTCCAAAGATGAAAGCGGAATTGCACGGTCTTCGCACAGACCATAGCTGGGACAGGACATAATTGTACTAACGTGCTGCACTGTTCTGCGCTGGAGTACTCGTCTTCTGCACCGTATAACAGGGCCGCAGCATCGCACTCAGGGCCACACCTTCCTTTCCTTCTTGACGCAGGCCAGTCCCGCCTCGGTGCCGATCCGCGCCCAGGGTCATGGGCCTCGTTGAAGAATGGACCAGGGGGCGTAGGGTGAGAAAGGGTGTGAGAAAAGGAACATAACCTTAGTGCACAGTAAGAAGTTAGCTCGAGCGCACCGCAACGTCGTACTGGACCTGAAAATCTGGTAGTTCAGTGGGGCGGAAATATCGGAATGAGAAGAGACGGAGGGGTGTGGCGTTCTGGAAGGATGGGTTAAAAAAGCGCCGGTGGGGAAGCCAGTCTTCATCCGTACTGTGCAGTACCCTCGCAAGTAAGCCTGCTTCTGTCAGTTTGTTTACCTCTTCACAGCCTTCTTCAATCACTTCCAGAGTCGAGGTAGACTACATTGTTTGCGTGGTTCTGATTTAACTAACGCATTGAGATGTGGCACTGTACTGCGGCGTTATGAGTCTCAACTCGCACACCCCAGTCATCACCCAGATACCCAGACACACACACGGCGTCATTGCCGCACGGTACTCCAAGCAAGCACCGCGTTACACACCTGAACTTTACTGCCCGTACCGTACGCCCGTACGTAGTGTTTGTGGTTTCCCCACCACTACTTTCCACATCAACGCCAACGTACGCACTTTAGACAGGGGCGGCTATCCCCCTGAGTAACTGATCTCCGCATCGGCGCAGATTAAGTTTTGATCGTGGTCTGGTTGGGGAGGGAGTTGATCAATTGCTGCTTGAGGAGATGTGATGGGAGGGAAGTGTGATAGATCGACCGGGCGATCAACATTTTGGGGGCGGTGATCTTGGTGCCCGTTATGAACAGACTACGTGTTGTTGGGACTCGCCTGATCTTCGCGGTGCGAAATAAAGCGCTGAGAGTATTTGAATTCTGTTGTCTTAGGCGTGCGGAGGGAGAGAGATTGCAGTATGGAGACTGGTGGAAATAGGGGTAGCGTCCTAAAATTCTCGTACAATAGCTCCAGAGCTGGCGGGAGTGTAATGGCGTTGCTGAGGGGCGATGAGAGCGTAGTGGCACAGCGTTGCACAGACGGCCCTCGATCCGCACCGTGAAGCCGTGCCGCAGCGTCTCGATTGCTCCATCGCTTGCACACACCGAAGCTCAGTGCCCAGGCGCCGTCGCCGAAATTTTCACCACCACAACAGAAGCCAGCGAGACCGTGCTCCCAATATTCTTCAACACCCAACCGCACAGCGTAGCATCGGCCCCGTATCCGGTTGTTTACTTCCTGAAAACACCGCGCCGGAAAGTTAAGAGCACGGCCGTCTTGGCGGGCTCAACATCCGAGCGTGAATCTGCTAAAAAATCGCTACCCCATGCCCGCTCGCACCCTGAGCTATATAATTGGCGGCGGGTAAAAACAATGTCTCAGCACCCCTTGTTAAGCCCTACAAAGGGGGGTTATCGTCCAATGATAGCATTAATCCTCAGCCACTACTACGCTTCTTTTGCCCTTCCGGGCCAATAGTGCTTGTGTGAGATGTCAGCCGGGGTGTCGTTAAGGAGAGTGGATAGGGGTGGATAGTAGTTCAGTTAAGGGTGTTGGGGTATAGGCAGGGATACGTGGATCCGCAATAGATGAGTGACAGGGACTAGATACGGTTAGATTGTACCAGATGTGCCCTGACAGTAGTCGTGCCCGCACGGCAGACAGCATCCAGGGAACCGCCCGTTTCTTCCAACAATCTTATATTTCCGATAGAATGTGACACCCCCAACGGCACTGGATAGAGTAAAAAGTAAGCATAACCCAACCCGCCACCTATCTTTATTTTCACTCAACCAAATCCCTTCTTAGTATCAACCACCAGTCTCTCTTCATAAACACCGCGTATAGCCCACATGAAACATGAAAGCCCGAAATCCACCGTCAGTCCCTGGGACCGACGACGGTGAGACGCCGCGCACGGCCATGCATCGTCACCATCCCAACCCCAAAACTCTCCGAGGGAAGGCCGGAGTCTGTCCAACCTGCCTCATCGGTCCAGAGCCAAGACCTCGCTTGCGCACTTCGCTACAGCGAGGAAACGTGCTAGCCTTGTGGGCAATCAACACGCTACAATTGTGAATCGAGCATGCTCGCCAGAAATAAAAGTCAAGGCACAGGTGCACCACAAAAGCATGTGCCCAGACGGTCTCCAGACCACGCCTGGAACGCCAGATGGAAGGGAGGAGGTATGTGCGTATTCGCGCCAAGAACGAGGGCGGAGGCAATCCGTCCGTGGGCGTTGGATGATTCGCCTCGTCTCATCCCGCTGTGTTGTAACGCAACGAGAATGCCCACATATAGTAACGACTGAGAGCGGCACACATAATACGACGCCGTGGAGATTACGATGTCGCACACGCCACTCTATTTCCTGCGTCCAAACGCCCCTCACTCTGGCCTCATATCAGCCGTCGCGGCTGATTTGCGCGGGGGTCAGCGGTAAAAGTCTGTTTCTACCACAACAACGTCCCTCTCGCCCCCCATCGATCCCGTCCCGTCACTCTCTCGGCAAAACGGATAATCTGTCCGCGACAAGCGTGCGACATCCGCGGGGGGAGAAAGCGGGTAATCTCCACCGCAACCTCAGACGAACTATTCTGTTAAGTACACACATACTACAGTGTAGTATTCACTCCACACCTCGTGTTCGAATTGAGGCGGAGGGGTACGAACTCATGCACCACACCCCGCCACTGTCTCAGTCTGAATCCAAGGCCGTTAAAATGAACGAGATTCCCAGGAGGAGGGGAACGATGAGAATTCACATGTTAAACGTTTTCCCCGTAAGTAAGGATCTCAACTTTTCTTTTTTGGCCGGTGTAACGCGGGGGAGGGGAAGAATGAAGGCGGCTGGGAGGCACTTCCGTGTCTCCGCCGCCCTCTCATCCATCTCATTTCGCTAAAAAAACTCACCGCAATTCACGTGATACGCACAGTTCGCAAATGCTAAGATCGACTCCAAAGTAGCGCCCGGCCGGTCCGGAAGTGTCTGATCCCACCTAAAGTCCGTGATTTCCGACGGACTTGCGATCTTCCCGTGGCAGGTTGTGGAGATGCTGAGTAAGCCGAAGGCTTAATGTCTCTTCGTCGCTGCGTCGTTGCATCCCTAAACCGCAACATCAACAAAAGTTTGTGGTGTTCTGGAATTTTGTTATTCGCTTTGGGGAGGTTCTGCATTTGTGGTCTATAGCGCTGCTGGAATCGGGATATGAAGAATTGACGAGTGCGATTCGTCTAACGTCGACGCCAGTGGTCGTGCCCTCGTTTTCCGTTAGGATAGGAGATGGAACGCAAGAAATATCTGCCTTGATAGATAAAGATGAGGTGACCTGGAAGATGTGAACGAGATGGATGATATATAAGGGCCATGTGGCATCTTTATGTTCGCTCTCCCGTTTCTCGTGTGCTGATCGCTCCTCTATCATGTCATCCATATCTGCACTACCTTCTCTTTACCCATCTGCCGGGCCGTCTCTGTCTCACTCCCCCTCACCTTACATTTCACTTTCCTACCATTTCCTATCTGCCGTGCCGCCTCTCACTATTCCTCTCCCAGCCTTCATCTTCCTATCGCCTCTTTGCTAAGGCCTCGGACTACTGCTATCTAGCACGGCGTGCGCAGCTTCTACCTCGTCGGGGCTACCCACCTCATCGCGTTCAAGATCGGCCCCAAGCAATCTTATCCAACCTACTTCGGGTATTCGGTGCTTCGTCTATCGCTCATCACTCCGCTGTTTGGCCGTCGACACCCACGTAGATAGGGAAGGTTGGTAGAGTATTCAGGCTGCTGGGCGAGATTAGAACAGTTTGCTTGAGCGGTAGATAGAGAGGCAGCGTGAGCTGGAGATGTGTAAAGAGAATAGACAAACAGATAGATAACTTTACCAACGACGTTGACTCTCATACGTCAGCCATGCTGAGCACCAAACTGAAGTTCAATGCAAGAAGTAACGCTCGTCCCAAACACGCATATCTGCCAATAGGCCCTTTCCAGCGAACTTTAGAATCGCAAGTTCCAATTCATAAAAATTAAAATCACCACGGGGATCTTGTAAAGTCTGGTAAGTAAAAAAATGTTAACTCCAAAAAATTACAATAGAAGTTTTGTAATGGTAGCGCGCCGCGGACTTTCCACCGTGGGGGCGGAGCTGGCGGAACGCCACGACCACTGCGCCCATGCACCTTCACACATGAAAATTCGCTAAACGGACGCCGACACATGAAAAGCTCTTCAACTACTACGAAAGTAATATGATATTGAAGTTAACATCCAATTCGCCTCTCCTTAAAATAGAAAAATAATATATATAATCTGCGCGAGCCATGCGCTCACCACGTGGCCATCATCCTCCCCCTCGCCAGAGCAAACCGTGCGCTGCACATTACTCTCTCTTCCTCCGATCGGCACTCTCCTTTGGGGAAAATAGGGTAGAAGTGGTGAGATGCGATTGGATGTGTGGTGGTTACGAGGTCGTACTTGGGAGAAAGGGGAAGGTGAGAAGAGGCAAAAAGGGCAGCCACTGGCTTGGCGCGCGTGGGCTGGGATTACCATATTTTGGTTGAGGGGGAGCAAACTAGTGATTTCGATGGAGGACATGGGATGATAATGGAATAGTTCACTGGATATGGACTATGGCAGCGGCGGCATGGCCAAGTCAGAATAGGAAGAGAAGCGAGGAAATGGAAAAGGGGACGGCGCGAGGCGCGGCCTGCTGCTTTGTTCCCCTATAGCTCTTTGACTCTAACATTAGCGGTGAGGTTACTCAAAGTAACATTACTGTCAATAGCGCGGGGAAGAGCTTGCCTAGTCCTGGATTCTTGGAATATAGCTCTATTGCAGTGCTCGATATGCCATGTTCTCTGAACGTGGCGTTTTCTCCAAGCCGGTCGTTCCCACACGAATGCATACGGCAGACACCCTAGACGCCCACGTTGTGCACACCTCCGGTCCGCCAAGGACAGTCTATTGATCCCAAGCTCGCGGGGTCTGGTAAACTACCCATGCCTGGCTGGATATACACAGGCTGGATGATAATGATTGCTGGGCGGCGGACGGGCCTTAGATAGGCAGATGCGTAAAGTATTCCCATACGTAGCCGCGACGAAGGCCGTTTTATCAGCAGCGCTGGGGTTTAGAGAGAAGATTGGGAGGGGAGAGTATTGGGAGCACCAAGGTTACAGTATGATTCTCCTTCGGAGGTAAAGCAAATTGTTAGAAAGACAAAGAGTGTTGTCCCTGCCAACTCCGGAGATGCATGCCAGGCACACCTCGCAGATCCCCACAACTCGACTCTGTGAGATTGCCACCGGCCACAATTCGCCCGCCACGGGCACACCTCGGGCCCCTCCTACCGACGAGGTGCACGATTAGGGCTTCCACCATAGCATTGGGACCGGCAACGCGTGGCCAAGGCCAACTGGAGCAGGGTCAGCCAGTCTCCCTGTCGTTGTCATTTTAGCTCTCAGATGGGATCCAATTTCGTCGCTATGGCTTTCCTTGCCAACTGGTGGATCTTGATAACACAACGAACAAAAAGACGCTATTTTCTCACCTCACCGCGCGACCTCCCCAGCACATCGTCGCGGGAAGGTCGGAGAGTGAAGCTTCATGCGCAGAGATGCCGCCGCCGTGATCCCCATCCTGGTTCAAACTGACTGGAACCTCTCGTGTCAATAGCGAGGCGCGGTATTATCCGGGGTAGGGTTCTGGAAAGTGGCGAGGAGTAGGGTCGAGCGGGGTGGGGGGTAGTGCGGGAATAACTAGTTCTGTGGCTAGACCTGCAACTGGCTGGGCTTGTGGGCGATGCATTTCTGCCTCACTCGCGCTGGCGGGTTTAGCTGAGCAAGGCCGCGGGGGAACAGGATGACAGTACCGCGAGAGACGGCACGGCGTCGCCAATCAACCTCATAGAACACATCCCCAGCCGCTCCGCCGCTGGCATGTGGGGTTTGAGGCAGAAGTGAAGCATCAGCGACAGAAAATACCCTAATAACTAAATAGCACAGTAAACAGGCTAAGCACCGGCGTTAAGCCTCCCATTATGAGTAGAGTAACTCATTCATATCAAACCCCACGTGCATACGCACCCCTAATTTTACTTTGAGGCGTCCAACAAACCCCCAGTGAATATCAGTGTTGCATCTGCTGTGCCATGTTTTGCGCAGGGAACGACGTGCTTGGCGATATTTCCGGCACAAACTACTGCATAAAGCATAGTTTGTGAGGAAGAAAGGTACTGTACAGAGGTACAGAGGATGAAAAGGAAGGAATGGAAGCGTACGAGACCTCCACAGTGCCATATGGTTATCAAATCTAGGTATCGTGGTTGGATGGAAAAAACGTGGGGGGAAGGCGCAGGGAAGATGCTAGGAAGATGCTAGGAAGGTGGCAGGAAGAGGGGCACTAGAATGGTGGTACCTGTCGAACCACTCTTAATTGGCCCCGCACCCTTGTACCTGTCCGACCTGTCCGCCCTGACAGGGACCACCCACGATATTACAGTATGCTAATGCAAGTCTAGATTATACAAAAGCTGTTATTACGAGGATACGACACATCTCCACACCGCCATAGGCCGGTGGCCTGGCATATCGCAGCACGCTAGGATACAGCGGCACACAGCTCATCCTCTCCCAAACCACCGAGCAAGCGCAGTATTCACGCGAAACCGCACCGCTTTGGTCTGACTGTACTCCGCCGGAGCAAAATATGGACTGCCTAAGAAACGCCACTGCATGCCCCCCCCCCAGACGCCATCCTGCGAGAATGCCTCCAGCGAGAAGCCGGCAGTGGCCAGCGCATCGTGGCTTCCCTGCGAACCTCGTGGTCGCCCACACACACGCATGCTTCGACCAGGGACTATGTGGTCACCGATAGAGTGGGCAATTCGTGACTGCGGCTTTGAAAATCCATGCCGCCTTTGGACTTATTGCCGCCTCCGAAATATAACCACGGCAGATGGTGATCGTCTCCAGCTCTGGGCCGCAATTTGGGGTCCTAGGTGGCCGTGAGGGCTCCTCGTGCAACGCCAATCAAGAGAAGTCTTCCCACACTAAGAGCCAAAATGTTTCCTATAGCTTGTATACTTTGTAAAGCTAACATTGGAATATAGTAATAAATGCAGTATTACAGAAATATACTGTTCGTTCTCAGCTGCAACTCTGCCCATATCCACGCTAACTTCGACTAAGCAGGGGTGGTCCCCTACCCCCGAATGCTCCTGCAACAATGAAATTGGCGATCGTTCCGACAACGAGACCACTAACAACCACTATCAACACCACTAACCCCCGATCAGGAGAACTCCTGAGGTATGACCCCATCCAGTGCACGTCCAAACAAGCCAATCTAGTCTGTGAAATATGCAAGTTCTCAATAAACAAAAGAAAAGCCCGTCAGCGATGCTACAGTACCGAGTATCGTGGACGCCGTGAAGGGATCCTATACCTCGTTTCCTTCACTCTAGCCCAATCTCCAGTCCATGCATGCATGCATGGTGCTGCTGCAGAGTGCTCGACCTCGTGGACCCCGTTCTTCAAAACCCACTCTAACTCATCTCTCTCCACTCCAACAACAGCAGCACCTAAACAAGCAAGGCTGTTCCTGGTCCTTGCGAACTTCCGGAAACCCGCTATTCCCCCGAACTAAAGCCTCCCCACTGCCCCGGGAGCTTTGTCAATTGCTCCAAAAGATCAAGAGATTATCTCCAGGGCCCAGCTGCCACCTTGACGTTTAAGTTCAAATAGGCGCCGCCTCCCCTCCGTTTAGCAGATCTCTTCCCAAGTGCATCTCATCACTCCTCTCTCGTTTCATATAAACAGAAGGACCAGGCACCACAGCCGCGGTTCATCTTCACCTGTCTTCTCTTCATCCACCTATCCTCCTCATCCGACATCATGCGCTTCGATCTCGCCACATGCGCGGTGCTGCTCGCCGGCACTGCCTCTGCCACTGCCACCACACAGTCTAAATGGCGCCCCGACCCAACCTTCGGAACTGATGTTCTCGCCGGCATGGGCATGATCAATGTGGCCATCAACCAGCTCACGAGCGGCGTCGGCTTCGACCCGAAGAAGTGCTCGCTGCGCACCGCTGTTGTTCGCAGAGAATGGTATGTTGATCTCCCTCACCCTCTCCCGATGGAATGGTATAAGCGAGCTCGTGGCTGAGACAATTGTAGGTCGACAATGTCGAACTCGGAGAGGACGGCGTATAGCAATGCAGTGCTCTGCCTTGCTACCAAGCCCTCAAAGTCGCCAGCAGGCTTCGCGCCTGGTGCCAAGAACAGATATGATGACTTCGTTGCTCACCACGTCAATGCCACCCTGAACATCCACGGCACCGTAAGTCACCCCATTGACGCCTCACATTTTGGTGCCAAGTGATTTCACTCACACTACCTTTAGGCCAACTTCCTCGCGTGGCACAGACTTTTCGTGTGGAACTACGAGCAAGCACTTCGCAATGAGTGCGGCTACAAGGGATACCAACCTGTAAGCTTCCCTGCCTGAATATTACTTACTATACACTTTCCTAACACCCCCCATAGTACTGGAACTGGGGCAAGTCTGCCTCCGACCCCGTCAACTCGGCCTACTTTGATGGGTCCGCCTACTCCATGGGCGGTAACGGCGTCTTCGCCGCACACAACTGCACCGCCGCCCTCCCCAACGGAGTGAACTGCATCCCCGCCGGAGCCGGTGGCGGCTGCGTCAAGACCGGTCCCTTCAAGGATTGGATCGTCAACATCTCCCCAACGGCCCCCACCTCGGATGCTGTCCAGGTCCCCGCCGCCAACTTCCTCGCCTACGAGCCCCGCTGCCTCTCCCGCGACGTCAGCCAGTGGGTTTCCTCGCAGTGGCTCGGTGATGCCGGTATCACCGACCTCATCTCCAACTACAAGACTATTGGCCCCTTCCAGGATTTCATGCAGGGTGTCGTTGAAGGCGTACCGTTCAAGGATGGCTTCTTCGGTGTCCACGCCGGTGGTCACTACACCATTGGCGGTGACCCAGGTGGAGATTTCTTCGTCTCCCCCGGAGACCCCATGTTCTGGCTGCACCACGGACAGATCGATCGCACCTGGTGGATCTGGCAAAACCAGGACTTGAAGACGCGCCAGAACGCCATTGGCGGAAGCATCTACCTCTTCAACAACCCACCGTTGCCGCTTGGAACCCTCAATGACTGGATGGATATGGGTGCTTGCGGAAAGAGCGCCTCGATTGGCGATGTGATGAACACCCAAGGCGAGTTTATGTGCTACATCTACCTGTAGATGCTGCTTGCTACGATGCAGATGCATGGAGTTGAGGGTTGAATGAAGGGGATGTGGAGTATGGAGAGCACGGAATGAGCATGAATGGATGAGTCGCGAAATGGGAGTTCGCTACGCTTCGAACGGAAATCTACGACAGGGGAGCGGGAGTGAGATATAAGAGGAGGATGAGAGCAGGAGAGCGGTCGTTGTATATAAGGAATAACCTACACGGGACCTCATTTTTTCTTGTGTTGACGTTTGTTGTCAGTTTAGCCTATATAAATCTGCGCAGCGCTTATTTTTTTTGTTTAATGGGGGTGGACGGGATAATATTTACTTCTTTTCGGTCACACATGATAGTCTGCACCTTATTGCTTGATTAAGTGACTACTATAAAATGGCTAGAGCGGCCGAGTCTGTTAGTGTTAGAGTGTGGGATAGACAAGAGGGTGTTGGACATCGCATCTACCAATTGCTACAAGTTATATCTACTGGTAGCTTAAACATCTGCCTACCAGCTATGCCACTTACCGGCAAGTTAAATCGGGTGCATATAAATCCTCCCTCCGTAAACACACACCCCCCCTCCGCACCTAAGCAAATCTCCCGCCCGCCCGCTCCTCTTCCTCGCCGCGCAGATGGGATATCGACACCGTAGCTACACCACCCCCTCCCGCGTCAGACTTTGACTCCACCGAAGTCCTGTTCCCATACCACCCACTAAGTCGAACGTTCCCCGAAGCTGCTGGGGTGATGTTTCGGTGTGGATACATTGTTTAGAGTGTTATATCTGCGTTTACTATATTCAAACGTTATATCTGGGTGATTTATAGGACAGGCTGCGTTGTACTGTAATGGTAAGGCCGAGGTCGGGATGTAGGGACGAACACATGCGTGTTTTGGGGGCGGGGAACGTGCGGGGTATCGTATGCACAGTGTCTCTCGTCCACGTTTTTATCCTTGTTGGCTGTGGATTCACGGGCCTAGATGGCGAGGGGATGGGATGTAGGACAC
Organism: Pseudogymnoascus sp. 03VT05; assembly: GCA_001662645.1. Lineage (NCBI taxonomy): Eukaryota > Fungi > Ascomycota > Leotiomycetes > Thelebolales > Thelebolaceae > Pseudogymnoascus > Pseudogymnoascus sp. 03VT05. The sequence goes on from KV459432.1 coordinate 16,573, forward strand.
GTTATTCAATTTTGAGTGCTTTGGGAACTAAAGTTTACTACTAGGGCGACAGAGACAGAAAAACAAATTAGACAGCGGCAACCTCCCCTTAGAATATTATTAAAGAGCCTATAGCTCAGCACAGTAGTATCCTCAAATTATAGACCCCTTAATCCCCAAAAGCGCCCTGCCTGCTTTCTCTCGCTGCACTCCCGCATGCAGGCCCCTTTCCAGAAAAATACTCGTACAGGATATACACCAAAAACCAAACCCCATTCATTCTTTTTGATATTCCCTTCCGTCAAAATATCCCCAAAAAAACAGCCACCACCCAAGAAGTAAAAGAAGTACTGTACAGTCCAGTAAGATAACTCAAATGCATCTCTCCGAATTCTATACAACCGATATCCCCCCACTTAACTTCATCAAACCATCCCCACACGTAGCGCTGTTCTCAACTCGCACGCCTTAAAAACATAGAAAAAGGAGAGAAGGAGCGGAACTGAATCGAGCCCCTCTCAAACGTATATGGCTAAGAGGCGAGCAATTACTCATACCTCAGCGGCCTTTGCGACACCTCCGGAGGCGGTGCCGGATGGCGCGGGTCATACTCCTCATAGTACTCGGGATCGTTTCTCGATACCCCAGCGCCGGTGCTGGGTGGCACACCAGCTCCAGCACGCTCGTACACCGGCCTCTGTGGCGCTTCTTCATACACCGGCTGTCGTTGATGACGAGGTGGCGGCGGCTCGTCGTACCTATCCACCTCCCCATATCTCTGCGGCACCTCCTCGTACCGCGGCGCACCGTCATACGTATACATAGGCTCCTGCTCTCTCCGTAGAGATGATCGCTGTACAACATACTCCCCCTGCGCGTCCGCACACACATACTCTATATGCGGTTCGCCCGGGTGTCGCCGTGGCTGCTCATCAGGATACACGCGGTAATACTCTGGACGGGGCACACGCTCGTATTCCAACTGCTCCATGGGCTGCTGGGACTGGGATACTCGGTGAGGTTCATATATCGGGTCTTGAGGTGCGTAGTGTCTTCCGCCGGGCGTCAGAGCGCGGTATTGGCGGCGCTCAGGGAGGCGGTCGGTGATGTACACTGGAGAGTGGGAGCGGGGGGCCTCGTCATCGTAGCGGAGATTTTCATAGCTGACGTAGCGGGCGGCCTTGCGAGGGTGGGCATCGGGGTTAATAGGGCGTTCATCGCGGTAGATCACGTCGTCCATTACGTAGCGGCGGTCGACCATATCAGACGTGCGGCGTGTCGCATAATACTGTCGGGGCGCCTCCATGTGGTCTTCATACCCGTAGGGCAAGTACTGGGGCTGCCTCGCACCTGCCGTTTCAGGAATCGGTCGCATATGTGGAGGTGAGAGCGATCTTTTTCGAGTTACCGCTTGCCCATTAATGATCCGGTACTCCTCGTTGCGCGTGCTGTATTGGACCCTTTGGACTGGCTCTACCATGTATGGCTGTACGCTGCCTTCTCTTCGCTCAGGTGCCCATTGTGCCCTCGGCTCTTCCCTATTCAGGTGCTGGCCTTTGTCTGGACTTCTTGTGGCCCCTTCGCCAGTCTCTCCAGGCAATATGTTATCGAGAAACTGTTCTGCAGCAATCTTGGCGTCGGCGGTGACTTCTTTTGTGGATACGCTTTCACCTGGTGTTAATTGGTTCCTCACCTCCCCATCTTCGGAGCCAGTACCCCTAGTATCCGGTCTAGGCCTCTGTTGAGCGACCGCAGATTTTCTGAGGTAATCATATGTAGCAGGAGGACGTGATTCTTCGGCACGGTAGTAGCTATCATCAACTCGTCTCACATAACGCTCTTGATATTGAGGCGATGGCGGCTTGGCAACCATGCCTGCTTTCTCAATCAAGCGCGGTAGGAGGTTCGCCTCTTCATAGTTGTACTCTGGTCGTAAAGGGATATCTTGAAGAGTGGGACTGATAACTCGAGTGCGAGCATTCCTAGAGCGTCGACCGACCTCTTGGAGCTGGGGATAGGGTCTGGGTTCCGCCGAATAATCGCTCATATTGTCATCTTGGTAAATTTCTCGTTTAATGCGTTTGTATCCCACAGGAGAGGCAACCCTCCGTTCCATATAGCCCATTGTCGCCTTATCATTGCGATCTGGCACCATGTGGGGGGAGTCGCCGCCGCGCTGACCAGCTGCATGGATTGGCGGACGGCGTGCTTCCAGTGGAGGCGACGGGCTAGTTCGTGCAGGCATACTATAATACCGCTCATGGTTGTCTTTCGAAGGTGCAAGCTCACGGCTATTCTCGTGGGAAACCCCCCTGTGGTACGGTTGAGACTCCTCTACTTCAGGCTCGGGGGTGTCCGGTTTGAAGGCGTCGGGAAGAGCCTCTTTGATTAGCTGGAGCTTATAATCGACCATGCCATTAGCATTGGGCAAGTTCCTCATTTTCTTCTTGTCTGGAAGCTCGACCATGTCCGTGGTCCAGTCCAGGCTAGGCGAATTTGCCTTCGGATTCTCAATGTGAGTTGATTGAAAGTGGTTTAGTAACTGAGGAAAAGAGAAAAGTTTCCTATCTGCAGCGCTTGTACCTTTGGAAGACACGGTGTGGGGGTTGATGGGCCTATTCGCTCTTTCAATTGTGCATGTCTTACAGGCAAGCCCGTTGACATTGCGAACTGGCCTCATATCCTTATTGTTTTGGAGCCCATCTATAAGCATTTTAAGTGGCGGGTCGTCTTCGTACTTTTCTCGGGAACGTTGCAGGATGTGGTAGAGAATGGTGTAAACCCTTACGCTACCAGGCATATCCTTAACTCCGGAGGTACTGTTCCAAAGCCCCTTGGCAATAAGCGCAATATCTTGCAGCTGCGCTTTATACTCTTCGGTCCTATAGACGATAGGAGGGATGTGACTTGGAATTTCAGGAGCAGGCACAGAATGCTGAGCCTGGATAGACGCTGGCGGTTCGAAATTGGCACCTTGATATACAGGGGCTCCTCCCTGTGACGTATCGTATACCACAGGGGGGGCTCCGGAATACGGCGCCTCAAAGCCAGAGTATGGATAGGGCTGATACGCGGCTTCCTGGTGTGCTTGATATTGCGGACCTGGGAATCCTGGATAGGCCTGGAAAGAAGCTGGAGGTACGTACGAGGCTTGCCCCTGGGTGGTATATTGGTCCAGAGCATGGTGAGGATCCGCATATTGACCTGGAATAGAGTTGTAAAAGCCTTGCGAGTTGTGTGGATTCGGCGGTATGGAAGCAACTCCTGTCTGGTATCCACCATGGGTTGACACCGCAGGTGCAGCTAATGCGCCATTTATATATGGAGCCGCAGACGATGTCCCTGGCACAGCTGCACCGTTTTCGAGGCTTGGTTCCGGATTAAAGGGCGGTTCTTCGGGCCACTCGGCCTTCCAGTGAACAATAATACTACCAGAACTAAGATCGCTCGTATGCTTTGAAGCATAATGCTGGCAGACCCCCTCAAATGCGTACCATTTAAAATTTTCGCATCCATTGCAGAGAAAAAGTTCCTTACGATATTGCTCTGTATGCGGTTTGATTTTCATATCAAAAACCCATCTCATGTTCTCCAGGCTGAGTTTCCTAGATTCAGCTCCACTTGGCGAGTCCGCTTGCAATTCTTGTCCAGTGGCCTTGGATTGTGCATCTTCTTTGGCAATTTCGGCACAGAACCTCTTGCGGACATAGAGAAGAACCTCGGCGGCAAACCTTGGGCTGGTTTCCTTATTGACCTTCTTACCAAATGCCCAGCCATCCCGGATGATTTCATCGGCATATGCACCAGTACGAGCCCTGACTATACTTTGCGCGTCTTCCCATACACGGTCAACGAATTCCTTGGCTTCTCTTGCTTGCCCGTCTTGATAAAGTCTCTCATCCAACTTCACCCGAACAGCTCGAGTAAGTGCCGCACGGTCGTCTTCCCGCTGTTGGGCATCGGCGCGTTGAGATAACAGCCTTGGCTTAAGCATATCCCATGCGTTATCATCAAAAGGCTTGATTATTTGAAGGGCGGCTTGAAAAGAGGCCATGTGTGCCAATACATTTGCCGTGATTGGGGGGTCAAGTAATAGACAGCGGCGTTCTATTTCAGCTCGTCTAGCCGCTTTTAACTTGTCGGCTTCTTCTTTCGTCCGCTCGTGCCTTGTCTGGGGAGGGAAAGGACGTGGAAATGGGCCAAACCCAATTTGCGAAGGGGATTCGAATCGCTGTGGTAAAGTTGCTGTTGGAACTTACGTTAGAAAACACTTACAATGTACACTTGGTATGGCTTACGGAATAGGGGCACCTGCGGAAGATGCGTATTCTTGGGGAGCATCCTATGAGTATTCGGATGATGCTCCTTGGAAAGAACCGGGATTTTTGAAAGTCCAGGTGGGCCATGGCTGGGGTGACCGTCAGGCTGCATAGGTACAGCCGCTGGTAGTCGAAGATCGACCTTTCCAGTAGCTCCGTTGACTTCCGTTGGCTCCTTGCTGCGCATACGCTGTAGGCCCCCCGAAGATTCCCATCTTTCCCACCGCACTAGATCGAGCTGTTTGTCCTTTCCACGGGTTTCAAGTCCTTTAATCCACTCTTCGGCAGTTCCTGAGCCCAAAGCTTTCACCTTGAAAAATTCTTGCTTGATGTCTTCGACATGGGACTTGTAGAAGTATTTGCCGATCTGCATGTTTGCAGGTGGTTGGCCTTGCTGCAGGGTTGTTGACGCAACAACGTTAAGTTCAGCGGTGAGAAAGATGAAGGGGAGTGCGGCCATAAGCGGTGATGGCACCGACGAGGATAGGAGGAGATCAATTTCCTGGCCGGGGATTAGTGCAAGCTTGGAAAGGAAAGAAATAAAATAGTCATCTACCTTGATAGTTCGGAGCTGCAAACATGGCCCACAAGCACGGATGGCAAATGCCCAAATAGGGCGAACACCAGCCTCACCAGGACCAGAATGCCACTGATCTGGGGATATAGAAGAGACAGGATTTTGTCGTTTATCACAGAAGTCGCAAACAAAATTACAACAAAGTTTCCACATGCCAAGTTCCGTCATCTCATTCAAAGGATTGGGCATCCAAGGACGAAATAATCTCCTTGAGGCCTGCCAGATAACTTCTGGTTGACGTAGTGGAACTACGATGCGGGACAAAGGAGCAATAACAGAAGTACTTGCTGAAGACTGAGGATCAAGATATGCTCTAAATATCTTGTTGACATGCAACAAGCGACCTAGAGTTCTTGGCGACGCAAAAGTGAAGATGTGGTGCCAGACTTCTGCGGGTAACAGAGACTTATCAGAAGGTAATCGGCCTTCCGGGGTTCGGATGCTTCCAAGAGCCGCATCTGGAGACAGTTCCAATTTGACACGCTTTGTATGGCCAGACTCCCTATTGTCCTTTGGTATGTCCCCTGGGGAGTCACTTCCGTCCGATGGGACCTTGCGTTTCCGCGAGATGTTCTCCAACAAGGTATCAATCGGGCTTTGACTTGTCGAGTTGTGTTTGGCGGGTTCGGGGTGAGGCGCATCCATTTCCTCATCGTCGCTTGAATCCGAATCCTCCGTCTCTGCTGACATTGAAACATCCGAAAGCTCGTCTTCATCTATAGCGTCCTGGGCTGACATTGTTGGTTATGTGGCACTGGTAACCACCCAGTCGCGGGAAATCGTTTGCAAAAGAGCCTGTGCTTGGGTACTGTCCAGGTGAGCTATCTTGTTTCCCTCGCGCCTGCCAAATCCGGGAGCGTTAGGAAAAGAGGAACCATGAGAGAAGCGTACTCCTCCAGCGTTTGGCGATGGTGGAGGTAGAGGAAATAACGAAGGACGGAAGCACTTGTCAAAGGAATATTAACCAGCGAAATGGTTACAGATTCCACAAGTGCGGCTTTAGTTTCGCATGGAGCAGTCCTATGGGGTTGTCTGAGACCGAGAGAGGTGGTGACACTGGATGATACCGTTCTGGAGACACAGAAAGAGAGATATATATAGCGAGAGAAGGAGAACAGGAGTACCACGCGTGTAATCTTCTATTGAAGTAAGATTGTGGAGAGAAAGATGAGATAGTGAGGGTTCGGAGAGAAGGGAAGAAGTGAAGATGAAGAGGAAGAGGAAGGAAGGAAGGGAGTCCAGAGTAGAGTAGAGTAGAGGATGTAAGGTAGAATATGTATAGACTCTTTTTCTCGAAGTGAGGCGGACCAAAGCATGAGGCTACTTCTATCTTATCTACAGCTTGCTTGTACCTTTCGAGTAACTTTAGTCTAGAAGTGAACTTTCGCCGTTTCGCCGCACGCTAGTACTATTCCGGCTAGACTGTTTGTCAGCTGCAATCCAAACGGGCCCCTCTTAGCATCATCGGAGTGACGGAGTTGCTGGCCAGTACATCAGGGCCCCAACAAGGCAGAACTTCCAAACTTCCATATACAAACCCATTCTTATATTGTTACATCCTACATTCCCTCTACGAATCCTTTCAAGCCTCTCATCCCTCGTAGCCTCGACGGCTATTACATCAAACTACCTATTCAATTATGGCTTCGCTGAACACGTCGACCAATGGGCCATCAATCCGGTCCAGTTATCAAGGCGTCGTCCAGGCACCCCCTCCAACTGGGGCCGCTGCGAACTCCCCGACTTATGCGCAGTGGGCAATCTTCTCCGTATCTGCGCCTCTTGTAAATGCCTTTCAGCAGGACTCCGGCTCGAAGGAAAGTGTGTTGAAAGTCCAGGACACTGGAGGTAAGCTTGGGGAGTTCCGGGACTGTCTTAGATTACCTCTTGCTGACATAACGTAAATAGAGGGCGATCTTCAAGATCTCATCGAGGATTTCTCAGAGGGCCGGATACAGTTTGCTTTCGTGAAAGTGAAGGACTCGAACTCCGCGTTACCAAAGTCTGTCCTCATAGGATGGGTATGCGAACTCAACATCATCCCTACCGTATATACCACTGACGTTGGGTCCACAGTGCGGCGAAGGTGTCCCCGAGAGGACAAAGGGCTACTTTACCAGCCATCTAGCAGCAGTTTCCAAGATACTACATGTATGTGTATTTTACTGTTTTTGGCGGCATACACTAACATCTCGCAGGGATACCATGTCCAGGTTACGGCACGATCAGACCGAGACCTTACCCCAGAAGGCATTATCCAGAAGGTCGCTGATGCTTCAGGCTCGAAATACTCAGCAGGAAGTGGAGCTGCTCCCGCTGCTGCTCCAGCTCCAGCGGTTGCGTCGAAGCCCGTATTCACTCCCACACAGAGCGGCGCCGGTTCGTCCTACAACCCATTGGGAGGCGCAGCCTCAAGAAAATCTGGCCGAGACAGCAATGTGGACGAAGACGGTTGGGGCGCAGATGCCCCTCAAGTCAGCAGGTCACAGATCGAAAAGGTGCCATCGGCTTATCAACCAACCAAGGTCAACATGGCCGAACTTACCAAACAGAAGCAAGAGCCTTCGAGATTCAACAACGCCCCACAACAGCCCGATGCCGACTCTGGTGATGTGGTGAGAGGCGGATACCAGCCAATTGGAAAGGTTGACATTGCTGCAATCCGCGCCAAGGCTAAGAAGGTCGAGGATGACCGTCCCACAACCGTTAAGGGCGCCTACGAGCCGGTGGGCAAGGTTGACATAGCTGCCATAAGGGCAAAGGCCCAGAAACCTACTGATGAGCCTTCGCGCCATACTTCACCCGCACCTGTTAAGCCGTCTACTGCTGGTGAAGAAAGCGAGGAACCCAAGTCTCTGTCAGACCGCTCCTCCGCCTTCCAGCAGTCCGAGCGTTTGACGTCGCTCCCGAAGCCCAAAGTAGCCAACAAGCTACCTTCAAATTTCGCAGGCACAAAAGCGCTAACACCAGGAACCTTTGGTTTGCACTCGGCGGTGACTAATCCTGCTGCTGCTCCCGCCCCAGTAGGTGTCGCAAGTCGAACATTTGCAGATGAGGGTGGTAAGACCCCAGCTCAAATCTGGGCAGAAAAGAAGGCCAAGGAGCGCGGCACTAGCGGCGTCACAGAAACCCATACCCCTGCTGAGCCTGTTACCAGTCAACCCAGCGGCGGTGGGGAATGGAAGAGCGGGTATAAGGGGAAGTCATGGGCGCCGGTTGCTATCGCCACCACAACTACTGGTAAATCCGCAACTAGCGACTTGGATCAGCAACGGACTGGCGAGCAAGAACATGACCACGCCCGAGACGAGGAGGAGGCGCCATCGGCCCCCGCTGGAGGTATTGGCGCACTTAAGGATAGGTTCAAGGGTGCGGCGCCAATGGTTGTTCCGGCCACCGGAGACAGAGATGCCTCTCCACCACCTGTGCCATCCGCGACCAGACCCACTGGAGGCGTATCCATGCCTGGCTTGCCATCTAGGCCAGCCGCCGCCGAGGAAGATGAGGATGACAGGGGCCGCCTCCCTTCGCCACCACGCGTGGCACGCAGCCCAACACCACCAACGCCTGAACGTGACGAGTCACCCGTGAGAATTGCCATGCCCGTCTCACGAGGCAGCGAACCACATATCGAGGCCCCAGAGGAGCGTCATCACGCACCCTCCATGCCAGTGCGCTCGCTTGAGAAAGAAGTTCCCCGTGAATCGGAACTGCCAGACGAACCCAAGGGCCAAGACCCAGCCCGTGCCGCTAGCGCTGCTCTCGCTGGAGCTGCCTTTGGCGGAGCTGCTGTCGCTGCAGCCCAGAGCACCCAACAAGGTGGGAAGCGCGCAATTGCCCAGTACGACTATGAGAAGGCAGAGGACAACGAGATTGAGCTACTGGAAGGCGAGTACGTCACCGAGATCGACATGGTGGATGATGATTGGTGGATGGGCACAAACTCCAAGGGCGAGAGCGGATTGTTCCCTAGCAATTATGTTGAGCTAGTCGAGGACGACGAGCCTGCTCCGGCAGCTCCCTCAAGGCCATCCGCTCCTGAGGAGACACAGGCTCCGGCTGCTCCGGCTGCACCTGCGGCTCCAGAGCCGGCTAGCTCCGGACCTACTGCCACGGCCATTTACGACTACGAGGCTGCCGAGGACAACGAGTTGAGCTTCGAAGAGGATGCTAAGATTACAGACTTGGTGAGCCTCAATGATCCCTTGTCGTTGACACTTCTAACGCGTTATAGGAATTCCCTGATGAAGATTGGTGGTTTGGCCACCTTAACGGGAAGTCTGGACTTTTCCCCTCAAACTATGTACAGCTTGACGAGAAGTGAAAGGTCTTGTCTGAGTCGGTGTAGCTGGCCAAAAAGATTCTATAGATCCATTTTGTCATTATCCACTGGAAAAGTGTGTACTGGATTTGCACGTGATAATGCCTATATCTATTGCACAAAGTTATATAACTGCTGTCCCATGTGACATTGATGGCTATTAAATGTATATATTTCACGTATATTTCGTAGTCGTCCCAAGTATATTTTCCACTCAACCATTGAAGCTCCTTAAATTATTGATGATAGATGATAGATGATATAATGTGTTTTAACTGGTGAACGGTAACTCGTCGGACCGTCCGAGTTTTCACGTGACGTAGTTTTCCTAAACCGGGAACACAAGGACTTGGCGGCTAGGAGGCAACCTGCCTGATGTTCGATCGCGAAACCTTGCAAATTGTCCGGCCAAGATTGGGTAAACAGTCGCTGTCGCTTCATACCCCGAACGTGAAGTCTGCCACCACGGCATTGACATCCCTAGAAGACCGAGCCATTCTTTGCTCAAGGCTCGAGCCTCCTCATTGACTTGCGCAGGCGATTAGTCGCATGTGAGACAAGTGTCGTCGTTTGCCGACGCGCTGAACCAGCTTCAACAACCCATCTGGACACCAACGTCAACAAAGATGGCATCTCTCGGCGAGAACTTGCTTGGGATAGTCAACAAGCTCCAGGATCTGGTCTTCAACACTATCGGCAATGACTCCCTCGACCTCCCACAAATCGTGAGACACCTCCACTTTGCGACAATCCGCCGCAAATATTTTCCCCTGCTAACAGCTTGCCCAGGTCGTCGTTGGCTCCCAATCCTCCGGTAAATCGTCTGTGTTGGAGAATATCGTAGGAAGGGACTTTCTACCCCGAGGCAGCGGCATTGTCACTCGGAGACCCCTCATTCTGCAACTTATCAACGTCCCAAGCGACAATGACGCACCTGAAGGAAGCGAAGTACATGAACCCCATACACCCGCCAGCGTCGAGGCACAGGGCGAATGGGGAGAATTCCATCATATCCCAGGGCGCCAGTTTACGAACTTCCAAGATGTGAAACGCGAGATTGAGAATGAGACGGCGAGGATTGCCGGGAACAACAAGGGTATCAACAGATCGCCCATCAATTTGAAGATATACTCGCCACATGTGCTGAGCTTGACTCTTGTTGATCTCCCGGGTCTCACCAAGGTAAGAACAATGCGAGGCCCTCTGCGGGATCGGGAGCTGACAGAAGTGCACAGGTACCCATTGGCGACCAGCCCAGCGACATCGAGAAGCAAACACGAAACCTCATCTCCGAGTATATCGCGAAGCCAAACAGCATCATCCTTGCTGTCTCTCCTGCGAATGTTGATATTGTTAACTCCGAGGCCTTGAAGCTGGCGAGACATGTCGATCCCCTCGGCCGAAGAACCATTGGTGTTCTTACGAAGATTGACCTCATGGACCATGGAACGAATGCATTGGATATCTTATCGGGGCGTGTATACCCGCTCAAACTTGGTTTCATTGGAGTTGTGAACCGTTCGCAACAGGATATCCAGGGGAACAAGACCCTCGCAGAGGCCTTGAAGTCCGAGTCCGACTTCTTCAAGCACCACCCGGCATACAGAAATATGGCGAACAGATGCGGCACCCAATTCTTAGCCAAGAGCCTCAATACGACGCTGATGGCTCACATTCGTGAGCGTCTCCCGGATATCAAGGCCAGACTCAACACTCTCATGGGCCAAACCCAGCAAGAACTAGCGAGTTACGGTGATATGCATTTTAACGGCAAGGAACATAAAGGCGCATTAATCCTGCAACTCATGACGCGATTTGCGTCCTCATTCATATCGTCTATTGACGGTACGTCGACCGAAATCTCAACCAAGGAGCTTTGCGGTGGAGCCAGGATATATTATATTTTCAATTCTGTTTTCGGAAATTCTCTCGAGACGATAGACCCGACCACGAATTTGTCTGCATTAGATATCCGAACCGCTATTAGAAACTCTACGGGACCAAGGCCTAGTCTTTTTGTCCCTGAGCTCGCATTTGACCTTCTCGTCAAGCCGCAGATCAAGCTGTTGGAAATTCCCAGCCAACGTTGCGTCGAGCTTGTATATGAAGAACTCATCAAGATTTGCCATACATGCGGCTCTACGGAGCTGACTCGTTTCCCCAGGTTACAGGGCAAGCTTATTGAGGTTGTGTCTGACCTGCTCCGCGAGCGCTTAGGCCCAGCATCAAACTATGTCGAATCTCTTATCTCTATTCAACGAGCATATATTAACACCAACCACCCGAACTTCCTTGGCGCGGCGGCAGCCATGAGCCACGTTGTCACCAAGAAGCAGGAGAACGAGAAGAAGAAGCTCCTCCAAGAGGAGCGCGAGAGGCGCGAGAAGAGACGCCAAAAGGAGCTTGGCCCTGCAAATGGGGTCGACGGCCACGAGGAGGAAGACGAAGTCACCGAGAAGGCCGAGGGCCTACCCCACCGCTCAAAAATGCACAAGTCCGGACGCAGCGCCTCGCCCCACGTCCGCCAGAACGGGACCTCCGCCAGCATCGCCGAACGCATCGGGCAGCGCGCCAGCTCTCCGACACGATTCGGTGCGCAGGCTAACCCGAAGGACTCTTTCCTCAACTACTTCTTCGGGAAAGATGGTGCTCCGGGCGGTGGACCGGGTGTTGGACAAGCTGCGTCGTCGGCGCAGAATCCAAATCTCGGCCGTCACGTCAGCCAGAGCGCTGAGCCGAGCATTACGCAGAGCATCAGGAGGCAGGAAGAGCGGAACACACACCGCAGCCCAGCTCAGCAAACACGCGATGAGGATTACGCGAGAGAATATGATTATAATTCCCCATTCGTAAGTCACCATATTTCACAGCTAGGCCTCAGGCACTAACATTTCACAGGGCAACAACACCGAGCCAGCGCTCACAGACAGAGAAGCTATGGAGACGGAGCTCATCCGCGCGCTCATCTCATCATACTTCGACATCGTGCGCGAGTCTATCGCCGACCAAGTCCCCAAGGCCGTGATGCACCTCCTGGTCAACCACTCCAAGGATGTCGTCCAGAACCGCCTGGTCAGCGAGCTGTACCGCGAGGACATGTTTGAGGAGCTCCTCTATGAAGATGACGCCGTCAAGAAGGAGCGCGAGAAGTGCGAGAGGCTGCTCAAGACTTATCGCGAGGCGGCGAAGATCGTCGGCGAGGTCTTATAAGGCTAGATATTGTGTGAGGATATGTATGTAGGTATCGGCGTAGAGGGCTAGTCTTGAATCCATTACGATGTTTATGGTGGATATGTTTTTATACGGCGCAACACACGCAGCTCTGTAGAATAGTGTATCTTATTCTGGGTTCATCATTTTCGTTCGTTTGGCATTATGCGTGTCTCTAGAGGAGGCTGTATATTTCTGCTTTTTGAACTATAGTAGTGAATAATCTTTACTTGGGCACATTCGGCGATGGCAGGATTTTTCTTGTGATATATTTCATTGGCTGGTGTATATATATTGTGACATGCAAATAAGTTTCATATGATGGAGATAATTAGGATGTTTATTATATTTCTTGGCGCCATAAAATATTCACAAATAAAACTTATTATAATCTCTAATTATTGGGGTATATACAATTTCAAACTCGCAACCCCATTAAACCACCCCGTACTTCACCAAACTATCCACCGTATCCACGATGCTCTCCACCGTCCCTCGAGGCTCCCACCCAAGAGTCTCTCGAGCCTTCTTATTACTACTCTGACTCACCTTCCCCAAATCCGGGAGGATTTGGCGGATCGGCTTGTCAAAAATTGAAAGGATATGAACGACGAAGTTCGGAACCTGGATGGACGGGACTTTCTTCGCATTCTGAGGTCTCTGCTTCTTAATGATCTGTCCAATCTGAAGCATGGAGATAGCAGGGTCGTTGCCGTCAGCAAGGAAACGCTGACCAGCAGCCTCCGGCTTCGTCATCGCGAGTAGATGCAGAGACGCGACGTCGCGCACATCCACGAATGAAAATTGCAAGTTAGGACACCCAGGAATACTGCCATCCATAAGTCTCTTCACGACCTCCAACGACGTCGAGATATCCTTCTCCAGCGTCGGCCCAGACACCATATGTGGGGCTACTGTCACGAGCTCCATCTTGCCAGCATTCGCATCCGACTCCACCCACGCCCACGCCGCCTTCTCAGCAACCGTCTTGGACTTCATATACGGCGTGACCTTTACAACCCCATCCAAGTTCGTCCAGTCCTCCTCCGTAAACGGCTCCGCCCGCGGCGCATGCCCGTACCCCATAGCCCCAAAGCTGCTCGTCAGCACAACGCGCTTCACGCCCGCGGCCGCCGCGGCTTTGAGAACGCGCAACGACCCCTCGCGAGCGGGGATTATGAGGTCGTCTTCATGCTTGGGTAGTTCGGCGGGGAAGGGCGATGCGACGTGCTGCACGTATGTGCAGCCGTGGACAGCCTCGGACCAGCCATCGTCCTTGTCGAGTGAGGCTGCGAAGAAGGTGAGGCGCGCGAGTGAGGCGGGAGTGGCGCCGCCGTTTTTGAGGGAGGTGAGGACGTTGGCGGAGCGTGAGAGGTTGCGGATGGTGGTTCGCACTGTGTAGCCTTCTGAGAGAAGGCCAAGGATGACGTAGGAGCCGATGAAACCTGAGCCACCGGTTACGAGGACTGTTGTGGATGATGGTGTCGCCATTGAGGATGTAGATTAAGATGGAGACAGAGGTGAATGATAATATTGAGTTTAAACTACTCTATGAAGGATCATTAAATAAGTTTACCCAGCGTTGGTATTATAGTTAAGTTGAGGTGTCGACCCAGCTCGCTCTTATCGGAAGTAAATCTGTCCGTTATTTAGGCTTTAACTGGGGTACGCAAGGCTGGCCCGGGGCAACGTCTAGTCCGATACCTTGCTGATGTGCATCTTCGCCCCAAGTTGTAACTTCGGACGCCGAGGCACGCTGCCGCCTATGAACTCCGAACGACCTGAAAAGCTGTTCAGATCTCCTTCCTAAACTCCGGACCGATAAGTCCTGGCGCATGTCCCTTCTGCATCTGTCCCTGCAACTCTTCACCCTGCTCCCCGGCATTCTTTACCGCATGTTTTTTTGCTAATGTCACACGAAACCCGCAACAAGCTTCCTATCTATTCCGTACCATCACCCTTGGTAGCAGCTGTAACATCGATGTGGATGCTGCCGCGAATTTCAACCCCTAGACGATCAATGATACTTGGAATCGTGAACACCCACTGTGTCCCCATAGAGCCAGTAATAGGGTTACGCAGTACAAAATCATCGCTTATGGTCGACTGGACGTCCGCCTTCCTAATGTGTGCAACCTGCTGTGCCATATTAGTAGAAATATGGCCCTTAATGAGGCCAATAGCTCTGTTCTCCGGATCAAGGTAATTGAATTTCTCAGGTGGTCGGCGTTTCCTCCTACAATACCAGACGAACTCTTTCCAATCTGGCGAGAACCACAACTCCGTGGTGGGGATTGAGTTAATGAGGGTAATGGGAACACAAATTCGCACTACCCAGGTCTCAGAATAGGGGCATCGGCGTTGTGCCCATTCACGGTATAACTTGGCAACCTCACGTTCAGGTGTCCAGCCGTGCACCATACTGCGGTAACTGAAATCACCCCCTGGAACGGACGACATAACGTTCATGTCTACGATGCCATCGTCGTCGATCCACGAGTTTCCTCCCATCTCTAAGGCCGCTGTTGCCTTGTATAACACCATGTACTCAAGCGGCGAAGGCAGAGCTGGCCCAGTCTCGATGGAGATCAAGTTAGCGGGCAGGGAGTGATCCTTGGGGGTTTGAGACACTGTTGCTGTGGTCTGGGGCAGTGCTGCTTGCGATGGCCCGTTTGAGGAATTTTCTTGTTTTAATGCTCTCTTAGCCTTTACCTTTCCCTTAGCCTCTATAATCCTGACACGGTCCTTTAAACGGTCGTGGAGCTGCTCTAAAGCTAGGTAGCCGACCTTAAGTGTATCGAGCACCCAGAATAGGAGATTCTCAGTTCCATAAACTGTCTTAAAGCGCGGGCCTAGCATCCGATCTTGAAAGTCTGTAGTCAATCCAACAAGGGCCATAGCCTCACGGGCCATAATCTCACGGTCTGTATAATCGGTAGTCTCAAGGACCCGCATCTGCTGAACTTGACTAGTTGCATAGTCTAAGAAGCTGTCAACGTTGATGCTAGGGTCAGGTCGGTTCATGAACCGTTCACAAACGGTCTTAGCTGTTGCTTGATTAAAGCCTACGAATTCAAGTACTTCGGCACTAATGACTGCCGTCGGCATCTCAAAGCTGCCCTGCCGCTGCTGGCGCCTGTCATGGCCGATGAAACGTACAGTAGCGCTTGGAGCGGCCAATGATGATGAGGAACTCGGGGCGTTCCAGAAGCCGCTCAGTGTCTCGGTGGACACCTTTCGTATGCCAGGGCCGGTTCTGGCTCTGAAGAGATCATCGCATTCTAGAGCTTGGATTTCTTCAAATGTGAAGTCTCCGGCGCTAGGCGGACTTGAGGATTTCGTAGAAAGATCGCCCATTGAGAAGCGTTTTACAGATCGTAGATTGATGTGTGCGTAAGCGATGTGATATAATAACATTAATTAACTGGAAACGTTGATTAGTTGAGAGAGAGAAAGTAAGAAGGAAGGTACGGTAAGTGCCTTGCGCTTGCAATATTTATCTGCAATTTGGGGTTGGAAATGTTAACGTACGATGCAGGTGGTTAAACTAGCTAGCTCTTTAAGCTTATTGTTAGACAGGCACACTACTACTAGCCTATGTCTCTATTTTATCATGGGATTTGACCACTGAAAATTTGCTCCTTCTCAGTCTCGACACCTTCGCATCAGGTATCTGAGCCTTGTAGTGTTTCATGATCCACGGGGTGCCTTTTGAACCTCATCGAGCGGCATTCGCTTTTATGGATTGACAACAAAGAGCCACAATATTAGTGTTAATCGCTAGTGTAGTCGCATAGAATATTGGTTCACTCTACTAATTAGATCTTTAGCTTCTGCAGACACAAAATCTGGTACTGTCATCTCGCAACGGACAACGGACTATCCGTTTGTATGTGAGAACCGGTGTATCTTCAAACGGCGCTTCCCCAACCAAAAGCTCTTACATCAAGACACCCAAACTACACCACGGCAGCCTTATACGTGTAACGGTTCACTATCTCTAGCGCCAAGTAGTCCATAGTACCGCACATTGTGTTTCTTCGGTTTGACGGCGCGTGGACGCTCCATCCAAAGTCAGCGATTTTCAGCTCACCATGGATACCGACATGGATGTTTTCCAGTTTGATATCTCGATGTATCACATGCTTCCTGTGCAAGAACTTCAGCGTAGAGGACATTTGGGCAATATATGTTAAAGCCTAATGGGATATCGGAGACGACATTGGGTTTCAACTTCTCTCAACACAATTTGACAGTTGGCTGACAGACTATAGACTTGGGATGTGGTTTCTTCTCATCACTGCGGTTATTTTATCCACTGGTAGATTTTTGGCACGGCTGAGAGCCCACGGACGCGGTAGCCTAGTTTCTTAGAAGGTCACCACTGATGAGTTGGTAAACTAACTTTGGGCTTGGAATACGATTTCTCCACCCCGCTTGGACCGTTCCTGTCGCTAGCTGGGTTCTGGAACAATTGAGACGTTGATGATCTGATAACCTGGGAATATTAGAGTCGGTCTCTAATGGTGAGCTGATAGACAGACTTTCGGCTTGGGACATGATTTCTTTCCATCGTGGGGGTCATTCTGGTCCTTGACAGACATGCGCCTGAAGCTCGATTTGAGATTGTGAGATGTCATTTTAATTAAACGTTATGAGTTAAATATTATCGTAAAAGGAAAATCAAGTCCTTGTGGTTCAGTCGAGGAGGAACTATGTATATTTGTTATTGAGTTGTTGGTCGTCGTCGATGAGACAGACAACGACGGCTGCTGACAACAGTTCGTGATACTTCCATGTGTTTTTCTGCCTCAAAAATATTCACATCCTCGCTCCTTTTGCTATACAGTGCCAAATTTTTACTTTCACCAACCCATTGCTGCGCAGAATTCGTAGTTTTGTAAATTATACGACCACGTTCTTTGTATTTGTGTAAGGCGGCCCTCACGTGAGGGCACTTGAGGTGCCACGCTGAAGGCAGCCTTACGGTGGAGCTGCCACCCCGGGTATAGCCCGGTTATTAGGGCTCACGGGGTCGAGGATAAAAGGGGCTGGAGTCCTCAGTCGAGGACTCCAGTCAATAGTCGCTGTATATACGTAGACCTATTGTTACGCTATCAAACCTCCTTCCTACCTCCTGATCTGGTTCCCTGAACTCCCGCGTGGCCCTGGGTGCTACGCTTTACAATTTGTTACAACTTATTATAGACTTTGTAGTATCCCTCTCGGATGTCTCCGAATGACCCCTCTCCTCTTTTTGCCTTATCTAGCGTCTGGAGCAAAACCACGTTTCCTGCCCCACCAAGTTCCAGCTGTAGGACACCTCCGCTTTGGACCTCGGTTAACACCCACATGCGCACACGTGTACGCTCCTACCTCGTTATTCAGGGGGTCTGATCCTAAGTTGACAGTTTTTCTTCTAGACTTGAAATCGGTGTTATCATTTACCTCGTTGTACTGCCGAAAGATGAACAATTATGAGCTGCATGCGCGTATCTGCATCGGAAGAGTTAGCTGCATTACTAGGGAGGTTGTCTTAGTTTCACCCGCCCACGCAGGCATCTCAAACACACAGCGATCCTACACAGGCATCCCGATACGCGAGCATCTTCCCACTTCGTATGGACTAAAAGTCTCCGGGTGTGCCCCGGTCCAGCCGCGCTAATCAGAGCCTTACGGGACGCAGTGCAACTCGTCGTCCCGAGCACCAGCCGTGTCTAAAATGACTATACTTGAAAACCAAGGATTTTCTGTCGCTTTAGATAGCAGTTATCATATTACGGCCCATTTCAAGAGTCAGCTGCCCACATATATTGAACCGGAGAGAGCATCCAGCAGCTTCTCTGCCGCAGTACATTATGTTATTGCAGAATCGACAGTGCCAAGTCTTAGCGATGCACGGTCCCGCCCATACTCTGGACCTCTCTGGCCTATGCACGCACCCCACTCATAACATCCACAAAGCGGCACTAGCCAGGTGCCCCGAGCGATCATTCGCAGGGGATAGGTTGGTGGCGCTCAATATCCACGCAGCCTCAGCTGAGACAGGTCCAGCTTGAGGGTTCGTGCGAAGAATACCTGGAAAACGTCTGGTAATGGGCCTCGGGTATTTTTCTTGTTCATGCATTGCTCCTTCCCCATTGGAGCGCCATGAGTGTGATAATGCCCCCCAACCCGATGAAGAATTAGCACTGTTGGAGGATCTGGAAATGGATAATATCTTGGTTGGTCCCTGTCTTGGAGAAGGGGTAGGATTATCTCCCGTTCAGCAAACGCGTACTGTATTGTACCTGTTGATTGAAAGTCAAAAACCACGCCTCAGTCACGGCACTCATTAGAATGCCATGACGGACAACGCGATCGACTGGAAGGAGTGGGAGGGA
Organism: Pseudogymnoascus sp. 03VT05; assembly: GCA_001662645.1. Lineage (NCBI taxonomy): Eukaryota > Fungi > Ascomycota > Leotiomycetes > Thelebolales > Thelebolaceae > Pseudogymnoascus > Pseudogymnoascus sp. 03VT05. Next base: position 35,362 of record KV459432.1, read on the forward strand.
CGCATCGTCCCCAGAGAGTTTACGCCAGGATTTGTGGTGCTGTCATACGTGGTCAGCTTTATCGGAGCATGGACGACTTTGGAGCTACTTCACCGGCGGACTGCCGAGAAAGGCCTCTATAACTGGTGTGTTTTTGATCGTGAAAGTTGCAGGTCTCACCATAACTAATGGATCTCGACCAGGTCGCTTCTCTTCAGTTCGTCGGTTTCCATGGGTGGTATTTCCATCTGGTGCATGCACTACATCGGCAACCGCGCAATCGTCCTCGGCGATGGGCAGCTCGTAATCCAGATCGCATACAATCAGGGCTTCACAGCTCTCTCCTTTTTCGTCCCGATCATAGTGCTCCTGGCCGCCTTCATGGCCGTTGGGTCCGACGACAAAATCAGCAGGGTCCGACTCGCAGTTGGCGGAGCTCTGGCGGGGTTGGCAATCTGCGGGATGCATTACCTTGGGCAAGCTGGAATTTCGAATTATACGTGTGTTTATAGCGTGGGATATGTGGTGGGTTCAGCGGTTATTGCTGTCTTCGCTAGCATCACGGCACTGTCTGTATTCTTTGCCCTCCGTGCGGCCTGGACCGACTCATGGTGGAAGAGAGCTATGTGTGGTGTCATTCTAGCGTGCGCCGTGTTTGGAATGCATTGGGTTGCGTCCGTTGGAACAAAGTATCGCCTGAAAATGGCCAGTCCTACGAAGTCCCATGACATTCCTAGGAACTCAACTGTTATCGTCATCATTGTTCTGGTATGGCTTCCAACCCGTTCTGTATCCGTAGGGATATTAACACGAAATAGTCTGTTGCTGCCTGTGTCATCATTCTTGGCCTCACCATTATCACACAGAGGAGAAGAACCCGTTCCGCAAACAGAGCTCAGCAAGTTCTCTTGGCCTCGGCAATATTCGATCCCAATGGGAGGCTCCTAGTGACCCCTGAAGGCCTCCTCCCAAATCAGAAGGTCACGACTTCCTATGTTGAATGGGTATGTCGACCGAAAACCTCTCGTATCGAACTATCCCATGTACTAACCTAAACAATAGTCTTTCGACGAAGTGTTTGGAACGTCCCACCCAGTATTCCAGTGGATTTTCCGCACCACGCGTAACTGGAGCAGCATCTCTACTCTCCTTCCTGGCATGCGTACTCACCTCCAACAAACGAAGAAGTACCGTCCAGGGCTAAAGTCAGAAACCGATCCCCATGGCAGCGACGACGGGTATACAGAGAACTACTCGGTTATTTTCCGCGAACTATTCTGTACTGCCGCCGCAGATCTTGCAGAACAGTTAAACCGGCCCTTGGAAAATGTTGGCGTCCTATTTGATGAGATATTAAACACTGGCGAGATGCACAACACGGAGCCTGGAGCCCGACGAAAAGGAACCAAATCCTCCGCGGACGAAGAGACAAATGTTGCAGCAGCCCGTGTTCTCAGCAGCAAAGGACAACTCCTTATCCTTGTCCGCAGCGTGGATAAAACAGAGGCCGACCGCCTTGCGGCCTCTGGCTATCGCTTTGCCGACATAAAAGGCGTTGCCCCTATCCTATCTCGCAGCATGCAGATCAACTGCGATGACCTCCCGGGCCAGCTTAATAATATATACGAATACTCCAAGGACACGCCCATTATGAACCCTGGTGTCCACTTGGCGTTATTCGCTCTTAGAGCTCGTGTGCGGGGCGGTTTTGATATCCTTGTCCCCAAGAACCGCAGAAACCAACTCCCCGCAATCCAGTTGCCAATTGACAGCCTCAGGGGCTGGGAGACCGAGTATCTATCTCAACTCGATGGGCTGTCCGTCTCCGCATGCCTTAAATTCCTGAATGCAAAATCACCCAACGCCACCACCGTATCAAAGGAGCAACTATTCGCGATAGAATTCCGCGACACACTCATGGCATTGAAAGACGAAATCAACGACCCGGTCTTCAACGACGCCTTCCTCATCGCTCACCCCCTTACCGTGCCCTGCCGCGGTCCTAACCCCGACGCTCCGCCAGGCCGCGCAGCAATCCTCGCGTTCCGCCTCATCGTGCCCATCCAGTTCCGCGCGCACGGACAGAAACTTGAATTTGTCCCACTTAGCTTCTTCCGTACGCAGCAATACGTGTACAGGAATAGTCCCGACCACCAACACTTCACGCGCAAAGTGCATCGCGAGTTCGCGCCGATACTTAGTAGGCGCAGGGCGAGTATTGATGATGGCCGGAAGAGCATTATGAGCTCGTCAGGACGGAGAGAATCGAGCGAGGGATTTAAGCGCTTGGACTCGGTGTATGGCGATAGCGCGATGGAGATTCCGATGCCGATGCCGCCGCCGAGAGCGCAACGCAGGTTCTTGGGCGTGCGCTTTGGGCGGAGACATGAGAATAGGGAGGCGCTGACGCCACCACGGCTTAGTTTGGAGAGTGGCTCCGAGGCTATGCTAGTGGAAGAGCACTTTGGCGGGATCATGGTGAGTCAAGAGGTTAGTGTTATTGTTGGGCGTGATGAGGAGGGTGGAGGCGACGATGGGCTTGGTGGGACCGAGTTGGTCAAGATGATGCCGCAGGCGCAGATGGGGACGAGGGGAGGCGCGACAAAGGAGATGGATGAGCCGGAGACGTATGTTGATCGGCTGATTGCTATTTGTGTTAAGGCTAGGGGATAGGTTGGAGCATGCTTTTATATAACTTGATGATTTAGTACGAGGAGGCGTTTTTGGAACTTGGGGGGTGGGTGGGGGGGGGGGTGTGGGGGTTGGGGTTTGAGGTGGAATGGGAAGGCGACGGCAGGCTGCAAGGAAATATGTATAAATGGCGGGCGGGTGTAATGGGATCCGTGTTATGAAGTACTCAAATAAATTGTGTTGTACAACCCCGATCCCTCGCGTGATTTTCTTAGCCATTTTCTAAAGCCTACAAATAAAACTTTGGAACTAGACCACCTAACACCCCCACCCCATCCTTCACACTTTCGCTCACAATACCGCAGCTTGTGGGATTAAAATGGCCCACTCGCCGTTCAAATTCGGAACCGTGAGACTCCACTCCTTCTCCTCTGCCTCGAACTCGAACTCCCCGACGCCATCAATGACGAATTCATTGGTCGCTACGTCTAGCTTGCCGATGCGCCCTTGCGTCGGGTCGACAGCCGCGAGGATCGCGGCAGAGAAGATGTAGTCAACCTTTACGACGTCGGTGGCGGCTGTCGCACTCTTGGTGGAGATCTTGAACGATTGCGGGTCAACAAAGAGGAAGCCCGTGGGAGGGTTTCCTGATGGCTTCCCGTTAACAACCGCCACGGCGTTGGCGGCTGTGGCGTTGACTTCGACTTCGAGGTTTCCCGCTTCCTAGGTGGAGGTTAGTATCGCTAGTAGATGGGACTAGGCCTTCGATGGTACTTACGTTGCCTGTGAAAAGGATATCGGTTTTCTGGTTTTCGGCTGGTGTGGCGATAGCAGTATTGAATTTGCCGGCAACGTCGGTCTCTCCCTCTTCTCCGGCGGCAGCTTCGGCGGCAGCAGCAGCAGCAGCAGCAACAGCGGCGGCATCACCACCAGCGGCAGCAGCGGCGGCATTGGCAGCGGCGACGGGGACGAAGATACCCCACTCGCCGTTCATGTTGGTAACGGTTAGGGTGAGCTCATTCTCATCAGCCTCGAACTCGAGCTCTCCCAAGGCTTTGTCGATAATGAAGATATTTGTTTCAGTGCAGAGTTTACCGATCTGGCCGTTGGCGATGTCGAGACCGACGATGTTGGGGCCTGGGACGGCGTGAGCAATCTGTTACGGTATAGGGCACGAGGAGTACTTACTGGCAGCGTCAATGACATAATCCACATTCTGTAACGTCAACGCATCAGCACCCTCAGCCAAGTTAATTTTGAAACTGCTTGGCTCAAGTGCCTGGAAGCCTGCTGGTGGGGCGGCGGGAGTCTTGTTCTCGGTAACGGTGAGAGTGCGGCCTGCGTGTTCTTGAACTCTACCTCAAGGGAGCCCACGGCAGACTTGGTGAACAGAACGTCTTGTTGGATGTCGCCGCCTTGAAGGGCAACAGCAGTGCCGAAAACACCAGCAAGGTCGAGCTTGTTTGGATCTTCTACCTCCTCTGCTCCAGCGACGGCAGTTCCATTAGCGGCAACATCTGCTACTGCGGTTCCATTGGCGGCAACGGCTACAGCGCCGGTCCCAGCAGCAGCAACAGCCGCGGCCGCGGTAGCTCCGCCCTAGCCACCCTTGTGTGCATTTTTGGTTGCTGCAGCCTTGCCTGCTGCCCCGTTCTTATGTGGATGCGGCGATGGAGGTCGAAACAAGACCGGCCAAGAGGATAATGGGAAGGAAACGCATGGTTGCGAGATATATCGAAGTAGCGAGTTGACTTTAGATCGTAACGTGAAGGATGCGAAGGGAAGAAAGGTCTGGTAAAGTAAAGACGGTCCAGCCGTAAAGAATCAAAGGCAGGCTAGCTGAGTGGCTAAAACTTCAAGAAACAAAACGTGAGGAGGAAGGAATGGTGTTGACGATAGTGAGAGAAAAGAAAGAAGGGTATAGAGAGGAAATCGTCCCCATACTTGTATACGCGCGTACAATGCCATTTACCCAAGGTCCATACACGACGCGTCCCAATAATAGCATAAGGAGGCTGCCGTCTGTTGTCGAACCTTCTCGTGGAGACAGCCAATATCAGACGTCAAACTTGCGTCGCGGCTAATGTTTTGTCGTGATGCTTGGTATACTTGGTATTCTTGGCGGTGTTGGAGTTGTCAATACAAAAATAGGAAATTGATCGCGTGCGACAACACCTCTTTTGAGTTACTAGCTTATTCTAGTCTCCGGACACCCAGACCATGCGGCGAGAAGAGACGGAATACAAGGTTGTCATGGCGTGTTTGGTTACTGCGGCCGTCTGTTGAAACGGAGAAGGTGGACCAAAAGTGCCAAGGTGCAGGGAAATGTTAGAGATGTTGGATGACAACAGTTTTTTGAGAAAACACTCACCATCAACTTCCAAGACCAAGGATAAATAGCCAAGAGAGCTAAGATGCTCGGCAATTTCAGAAATGTTAGAGAACTATTCTATCGGGTGAAATACTGTCATCACCGTCTGAGGTTATTGTTCAAGGCAATTCGAACCAAAAGTTCCACAATAATAATAGGGTTATCCCTACACTTTACTCCTCAATTGATGTCGTTTTTTGAAGCCTGTCCATAAGCCCTTCTCACCTCACATTAACAAGCGACGACAAGCTTCTGAACTCGGACAAGCAACTCTTGGTATCTTGCTATCAACAATGAATCGGCATAGCAATTCAGGCCCGCAATTTGATAGCCATGTTTCTATCTAGCATTCACGAAGCAGCCAATACGCGAGGCCGGAAGGAAGTATGCATGCGCAATCAACTTAACAGTTCAATGTAACTGATTATATCATGTCATTCAAATAAAGTATGCGTGCCCATTGATTTAAGACAATTAGGCATTCTACCCGCCACGTTATAAAAACGCTCCGTAGTTACCTAGGGATAATAGACTCGGCGTCGAGCATCGCCGTTCGAAGAGCGAAGATATAGCGAGGAAGACCAGGCCTCGGGCCTCCTGCGAGGCATACAAATGAGGTAAATGTACACGAGACCAACTGCCTTGAGTGGATTGTAAAACACTGTGCCCGTTCTAATCGCATAGCACGTTTCTTAGTGCATGCGGTACTTGTGTTGACAGCTGCGATGCGTGACAGATAATGCTCGTGTGCTTGAGCCGATCGAGCTATGTGTACTTCTGGTTGGTCAATACGATGAGCGGACGCCATCTTGGTCTGTTTTACGAATGCAGGGATGCAATAGTTGCGGTAACTGTAGTTGAATAATAATCAGATGTCTGCAAAGAGTTTCGCCGGGCTTGGTCTGACTATTTTTATAATACGTTGTAATTGGTTTGGTCTATTTATTCTTCTAACTCCTCATTCCTTCGTGCCCGAACGCAGACAAATATAAATCGCAAGGAAATAGGTAGCAATCAACAAAATAGTTCTCGCACCTCCACCACCTATTCCCTTCCTTGTGTAAAGCAGGTATTCTGCGCCATATCCTCTCCTGTAGAATGGCAAACCATCGCTTCACATCTCAATAAAAAACAGTCCCCTCCCTAAAATACCACGAATCTTCCTCACTCGTCCGAAGCAAGCAACTTAAATCAATCCGACGCTGTTCTATATTTGACGAAATGTTGACCAAATGCACACGTGCAGATTCCAAAACTTGTTCCGAGCCAGCCCCCTGAGGCAAGTTCTCCTCCTCGATACCCATCACAAACTCTGCGACTTTGGCTGCCCCAAAACTCTCCCATGTACCCTCTTGATGGTCCGCGGTTTCGAGTAACGCGATGGCTTGTCGTTGGATCAAGGGGTGACGACACTTGATGGCGACGAAGAAGAGTGGGAAGATGATTCCGGGTTCGAAGCAAAATACGTAGCCGTGCGTGGATCCGGCTGCCTTTTGCTGGTCGAACAAGACTTTGCCCAATGCGACAATATGTTCGTATAGTCCGTGGTGCTCATCATGCAGAATCTCTTGCCCATATAATCCAGTGGCAATCATTATAGTCATGGTCGTGTGGTACTTTTGAGGAATACGATAGTGTTTCTATCGGCTTCAGGTAAAACGGCAACTAGACGATCAAACTCATTTGCCCACTGCTGTAAGACCGTACTTGTCTCATGGAGTTGCCATTGTGGAATCGGATTTGGTTCCGATAATGAAGCGAGCCAGAAAATCCATCGAAATGTCTCAACGAGATGATCCGTTGCATCTCTGATGTAAGCAAACGACGGCGAGGACGTGGGAATGCTCAAATATTGGCCCAGGTGATATGGATAGGGTGCCTCAGAGTCTGCAAATGACATGGCCTGCAAGTCGAGTCGGTTCAGGCAAACAACTCTCCACGGGTACCGTGGAGAGTTGTTTGCCATGTCCGTCAACAGCTCTAAGGAGTATTTTAAGGCCATTTTGAAGGTGCATCTGGGCTGTTCTGTAATTACCCACCAATTTCTCGTAGCACACAAACAGTACACATGCTACCAAGCCCTTGACCAGCAGGTCCGAGTCGCCGGATGAACTTTGTGCCGGAAGCCTCTGGGTACACTTGACTGCAAGGTTGTATTGGGTGAGGGAGTAATTTTGGAACTCAACAGCAGTCCCGTCCGGATTAGCCTCCTGAGATGCACAGAACATCCGGTGCAACGCGCCCAGTGAACAAAGCGCATACTTAATCGCGGGCTCGGAAGGACTAAGCTGCAAAACAAGACGTGACCAGAAGTCCGAGCTGTAGTATGCAGACGTAACTGACGAGATGCAGGTGACAAAGAAGCTAAAGATCTGCCGCTGCCGTTCATCATCGAATACAGGAGGGGTAATGACCATTCCAGGCCTGACTGACGGGGGGCTTTGCCTCTGCTCATGTCGCCGTAGGACAAGCAGCTCATTGGACGGAGGACTTGCAGGCTTGCTATAGCCATCACATTTGCGTCCAGTGTCTACGCAACGCGAACAATTAGGTTTAGTTTTATCACACTTGACTTTCCGAATCCTATCGTCTATTTTAGTTCAAGGTAAATGTGGATAATGGACCAAATATTTCCGAAGGGGAAGGCTTAACCCACCTGCAAGTAAGGCACCCCGTCTTCACTCTAATTTTTCCACCCGTTCTTAATTCCATATTTTGCTGGAAGCAACAACCTCGAATGTTTCACAGGGCGATTTATCCTGCAATTAGATACTTGACGGTCTACGGATGTTGAAGTATTCGGAGAAGGCAAAATTGAGCACATCAATGCCACTAGGACTTGCCGCTAAGGCGTAGCGTGGGACTGGCAGATATATGTTCAAATTCCAGTAATCATTCAACGTCGACGTCCGTCTCATCCAGGACACCTCATTTTAGGGGCTTCAGATCGACAGCTCTATTATCTGACAGGTGGGGCTAAGACCCGTGTCTTGATGACTAACTGCCGATGCGGCCAATCATAGGGTGTTATGTGAGACAACCACGGACCCTATTCCGAGGCGCAGGATTCTCACATCAACGTTGGGGTCGGGTCCACATCTCAGCACCTATTCTGAGAATCTTACAGTGTGCCTGCAAACACGTTCGACCCTATATCAAGTTTACCGATGTTACCAATTAGATATGGCATGACTTGCTAGGGCATGTTTTTAGCCTCGTGGCTCCCCATGCTACTTAGTTTAAATATGATTCCTGCGAAAATATATAAATGTGATCATGGTGCTGATTTCTGTAAAAATAATTCAAGCCAGCATTCTATAATACACATTTCTACAGTCTCGCACCCAATTTATATCAATGGCAATTTTATCATATCTTACGCTGGTTTCTCTGGCTATCGAAGTTGTTTGTGGCTCTAATTCGGTTGATCTGCCTGGCTCGTCTCACCTTGCCCTCTCCCAAAAGAAAAGCACGGGATCTCTCCACCTTGACCGACGAGATGGATTGGCTTCTGAGGGAATAAAAATTGAAGCAGTACGTGTCCTGATCTTTTGTATCGTTCTTTTAATAATTTTATAGGGGTTCTGGTACGCCGACTTCACCGTCGGCGGTGCTTCCAATCTCAGTCTCCTAATCGATACTGGGTCTGGAGATATCGTTGTAAACCCTGGCATCTACGTGCCCGGAAAAACATCTGGGAATCTGAATACTTCTTTTGAGAATACATATGGTACAAGGTCGAAAGATGGCACTGGAAGTGCAACAGTGAGTACCTCCATTCAACCGTGGAGCGACGCTGACGATAAGACCCGAAAGATTGTCGGCGACCTTTATTCAGATGAAGTCACCTTCGGAGGCTTAAAGGCAACTCAGATTGTGGGATCTGCTAATGGCACGTCACCATTGGAAAAGTCCGGAATTGCTGTATTTTCTGGGCAACGATTCAACCAATTCCCAGCCAGTTCCAATGCCACACCATTTTTTCAATCACTTTGCGACCAAAAGAAAGTCTCTCAATGCCGATTCGGCCTGGCACTGTCAGATGATGGTACTGGAACCCAAATCTTGGTTGAGCTGGATACTTCTCTGTACAGTGGCGATCTCATCGTAGCACCTATTATTAAAAACTGGGTCCTTTTCGGCGACCCCGTGGTTGCCGGAGAGGTACAGGAAAGAGACATGCTGATTGAGCTCGACAGCGGCACTGCTACAATAGTCGGGTAAGTAATCTATGCCCCTGACCTCCTGATCTCTAACAAAAGTAGACCTATCCTCGCAGTTTCTGTCATTTTTAACGCAACAGGCATCCAGGGAGTTCTTCGATCCACCAGCGAGGGTGATTTGCTCACTGCGTACTTCCCATGAGACAAGCCCCCAACTGTTGGATTCAACTTTCCGTCTAAAACCAATGCTTCTCTTGCCGAGAAAAACACTTTGACGGCCATCAGCAAGAAAAGCTCGACTTTCAACATCCCATTGAATGCATGGGCAGCCGTAGACAATGGCAATAACAACTGCACAGCTGTCCTCAGTGGCCAAAATTATGAAGCGCATCCGGGGCTTTGGGTTATTGGTCAACGTAAGCACTACTATCATTTCGTTCGCGCAGAAATTGACTATTTTATAGCATTCTTCCAAGGGCTTTACATTGATCATAACCTGGAAAATGGAACCGTGGGGTTTGCCCCCCTAAAAGGTGCCAATCCCGAGAATACAACAACACCAACAGCTTCAATGCCAACGCCAACGCCAACTGGTGACGCAATAATTCACAAGCATAGCACTTGGGCAATGTTGGTGTTGGCCTTCACCTTGGCCGTCGTCACTATGTAGGGAGATGTAGCGTTATACATAATGTATTCAATGGAAATTGTTTGAATCGCCTGAACCACTAGTTTAAACCGCCTTCTGTGAATACTCTGCATCGTAGGATAGATAACCTAATATTGTATAATAATGTAGCCTTTTACATCTAGCACAGTAGGTCAAATTCGCGGTACTGATTAAATAGAGAGGCTTTTTATCTGAGGGTTCAACTGGTGTGTTTATATTCACAAATCAATAATAGGACAGAACAACGGCATGGCCGCGACTTGGACGAGGCTATAATATAAATGTGAAATTATACGTAAAGCTATCGCAGTGCGTCCTTGTCATCTAAATGGTCAAGACGCATCGTAGCCATCACGGTCCTCGCACTTCTCTTCTCCAAACTCTTCTTCACCGGGTTGGGTGCCTCAAATACCTCCGCCAGTTCCTCGAGAGTGCGCTCCTTGGTCTCGGGGAAATAGAAATACATCACCACCCACTCAAGAAGATCCCAAAACACGAAGAACGCGTAAAAATAGTATCCAATCTTTGCGAAGGCGGGGCCCGATGCGTACTGGATAATCGTAGAGGCGATCGAAGAGTTGAGGTTTCCAATTGCAGTGCCCTTGGCGCGGGTAGAAGTCGGAAGGGTCTCTGCGATATACATGCTCTGTAGAGGCGTCCACGCAAACGAGAAAACTACCCCAAAGACGTAGATGAATGCGATAGAGGCATTTGCCGCGGCCTTGTTTGAAGGGTCGACAGAGGCAATATGCGAACAGCCACACATTACAGCAAAGCAGAACGAGCAAAAAACAATGCTGTAAAGGAGCAGTGGTCTACGTCCAATTTTATCCGTTAGGCGAGCACCGGCGCAAGAGGCGACAAAGCAAATCACAGGGTAGATGGCGTTGAGCACTAGCTGAGTATGTTGACCATCAATGCCAGCTTGCCTTGCCATCTCGGGGAGATAATAGGACGTTAAACTGTTTCCTGAAATCTGGCCAAACCATGCCATGCCTACGACGCAAATCAAGCGGCGTCGGGCAGAATGAGTGTTCCATAGCTCATGGTAATCGTACCACTTCTTGTCTGATGCATCGCTAGTAATCTGGTGGGACATCTCTTTCATTTGTAGTTGAACCATTGGGTGAGAGACTGAACCCTCCCCGTGGTAGCGTGCAAGGACATTGGCGGCTTCTTCAACCCTGTCCTGGGCCATAAGCCATCTTGGAGACTCGGGAAGGAACCAGACGCCAACGGCGACGAGAGTAGATGTGAATAACTGACACCAAATTGGGATGCGCCAGTTGTAATCATTCTCATAGTAACTGCAGCCATAGACAACCCAACCCGCGATTATAGAACCAATATACCTTGACAGTCGTTAGGTTTATTTCATACAAGAATGTATTCGGTATTGTGCTTACCAAGTGCAATTGTACAGGCCAGTAAGAGTTCCACGCCAGGTGGGATGAGCCATCTCACTGACATAGCAGGGTGCAGATACACAGCAGAAACTGACGCCGAAGCCGAGGATAAAGCGGCCCGCGAGAAACATCCCGCTATTGACGGATGGTGCTTGAACGCATGTGCCGATGATGATAATCACGGCTCCGGTGAACATTCCCACGCGACGGCCCCACATATCATTCACGGGGCCCGTCAGGAAGACGGCAGGAATGGAGCCGATGTTGTACATAGCAAACACGATCCCCGTGCTAGATCCGCCGGCCTGGGGCCTTGATAGAGAGTTTAATCAGCAACTGGATGCACTCTGGAGCAGCAAAGGGCCTGGACTTACAGGCCAAAGTAGTGCTGATAATTCGTAAGCGCATTCAAGCCACCCATAAGTGAGCCATCATAGCCGTTCAAGCACCCGCAAAGGTATGCAACAGCGAGAGTACCGTACAGTCGAAACATGCTTTTCGTCCATGGGCTCTGCTTTGTTGCGTCGACATCGTCGGAGAGTTGCAGCGCTTCTCCAGTCAATCCGATTTTCTCCTTATCGTCTCGTGATGCATTCTCATAAAGATGAACGTCTCCTTTGCCATCTTCTGCCATGATGAATTATTCGTGAAAAAACACAAGGCGACAGGAGAATTGTTGTGATTAAAGCGAAAGCCGCGGCGAGAATTGGTTTCCCTTTGCCAGTTGAAGTGAACTGAAGGACGGAAGGAGGGATGCTATGCGGATCATCAGCTCTTTATTATCATTTTGTGAGTGGTGGTATAACTGCGTCCAGGATAGCTTAATTTGCGGGGTAGGAGGTGCCGAGTCTTCCCCGTGGGAAAGATTTAGAGCGATGGATATTGAAGGCCAAACAGGGGAGACTTGATCGGACCGCTGCGGAATGGTGCTTAATATACCATAAACCGGCCATGTGCCGTGTTGACCGGTTCGAAATCCTTGTTTTGCAGGTAAGCTACCTTGTTGTGGATCAGCGACAGACCAGGTCTATTTTCTCGGTGCCGCCTTCCCCGAGAAGAGGGTGGGATTGGCGTGCGGGGTAGGCGTGGGGTACAGGGCTAGACGCATGGGGAGCTGCGGGAGGGAGGGGTACTAGCTAATTAGAGTTGAGCTCTGGTGGAGCCACCACAGAGACAGCGCCGACAGAGAAAAAAACCCATAACTAAGGCAGGCTCAGTTCAGAGATCGCAGTAGAACGGCCCGAAAAAAAATATGATGCATCCGTGGGAACTAATTTGAAGGGGACGATAGTGCAGAATTAAGCTTTTTGTGACACTCCTTGTTTGCTTCTTGCTGGCACCAGGCCAGAACATTAACTCTACAACGCGCCCAGTATTTACATTAACTCTCTAACCAGTATCCGTAGTATCTCTGGGTCATGACTGTTATCGTGCCTCATAATGTTTGTAACTTCTAAGGTGAAATTTGGCATCGCAAGGGGTATTGTATAGCACTTATTTTGTCTCTTATACCCCTCCGCTGCCACGTAGAGAGACAATGTTGAAATACGGTTTAACCGAGGCATACTTCAATAATTCCTGGTCATCTCCCGAGAATCTGTTCGAGCCTGATACTCCTGCTTAATAAAATCCTCAATCTCCCCTATCATCCTCAAGCTTTGCGCAACGCTTGGGCTCCTTGACGCATCGCTCTCCCCAGGCACTCGACTCCATTGCTGGAATAAGCCTCTTAAATGACCTCCAAGAGTCAACAATTCTTCACTTACTTGGTCCCGTAGACCCGGAATCCGACACGATGCAGTCAAGATCAACATCCCACCAGTCATGCTCATGCTACATATCCACATATCAATCATTATGGTGTGCACATAACCCCGCAGATTCTGGATATGCAGAATACAAGCCTGGAGACATATCCCACATTTGCTGAGAATCTCTTGGCTCACTCCGCCGTTTTCCCAACTGGTGCCGCTATTCCAATTTTCGAGTACCCATGTCAGGTAAGGCCTATATATGACGCTCCGACAGGTCAAATATCGCTGTCGCAAGAAGCCGCCGTGTTGGGTCTGGGTCGGTTCAGTATCTAGAGAGAACTTAAATGGCCCAGGAAGTAAATCGCGCCATTCGTCGAGCTGGTGCGATAGTTCCGAGACCACGGTAGGGAAGCGTGACGGAGATGGAGAGACCCCAGTCGTGGGTGCATATAGCATGTCATGGACTCGGTTCAGAAGCCGGCGCATTGAGATGCATGCTAAAAAATAGAGAGAGGAGAGTTCTTCATCTTCTGACCGTGGAGTAGTCAGAGGAAGAAGGGATGGTGGAGATAAAGGGGTAGCGGGCGTGAACTTGTTGGTTATGGTGTGGGTATTGTATTGGCCTGGGAGCGGGATTGTGGATTCAATAGACGCAATGCCGCTTTCAGGAAGTGCAGCAAATTCTGCAAGGTAATCGCTGCTTTTTATTAGTTACATTCTCAGTAGGCCCGAGGGAGTGGAATGGGGATAACCTTTCGAGAATGTAGCAAGACCAGAAAATTCTCCTGAGACACTCGTTCTCATCAGGAGAATTAGAAGATCCGTAAGATAATAACAGCCGGCACCTCGCGGCCGTTGTGTTTATGTATGACCACGCTTGTAACGGCCTTTGGAGATACGCAAAGTATAAACTATAACCGTCAATCTGGTATATATTCGAGATTCTAGGGAAGTACTGACGCGACAAAAAATAGGCATTGTGTCGACTCTGTCGATATCTCTAATTGTGTGGTATACAATCTCTTCAATACACCATCGAAATATATCTCGGCCAATCTTCTTTGACAAAGTTGGTATTCCAAGGATTCTGGGGTCAAGGCCTCGGCGTTAAAGAGCAAACTAACAACTTGGCTTGCACATCCGAGAGCCATGACAAGTAGAGAGATACAAGACGAAACGCTGTCATCTAGGTTCCCTGAAAGGACTAGATTTTGGACTGCAAGGAGTTTGTCTTTTAACATCGTTGGGTAGAAGAAATTAATTGATGATTGAAATGCCTCGACTACCTGTTGTACTTCATCAGCACGGAGATATGGCACCGCTGTAGATGCCATAGTTCTCAACGATGATCGGGACTTCTCAAGCTGAAAGATGGGAATATAATTCTGTCGTATTGAGGGGAAAATATCGAAGTGCGGCCAGTCAAGGACCGATTCAGTAGTAGATGTGTGAAGGCCGGAAAGTACAGCGTTGTGCACACCTTTTGTATCATTTCCAGTTGTTGACTGAGATTGATGATGCGAGGAACGGTCCGCTATGTCGTGGTGAGAGTGCGTTACTTCTGGCGAGATGGCTGGGTCTGTTAAGATGCGGTGGCCGAGCATGCCCACGTTTGATGTCTGATCCAGGGGTTAGCAACGTCAATTGGCGACCAGAATAGGGGGTTCACAATAATAGCACTCATCTCCTCAAGGTGTCGCTCCATGCGCAAAACTCCATCAAGGATCAGGTCACTCTTCCCCTTCCTTCATTCTTGTGAGTAAGCATCAATAATGTCAAAACCTTGGTTACTTACGGACCCGCCTCCGCACCATAGTTACATTCTTGGTCTGAGGATAAGCATGTGGCGCAAGGCTGCCCTCCATCACATCTAATCTGTAGTTAGTTTAACATTGGCTAGAAGTAGCAATTAGCATAGCGGATCAAACACACCGGATCTTTCTTCGTCTGCAAACGTCGCACTATAACAATGTGCAGTCAGCACCTGGGTGGTTGTAATAATCAAGCATTTCGGAAGTATCTGTAGGGGGGCATAGTATATAAACGGGGTATTCTTACCGCATGCGCCGCTCGCGACCTAGATAATAGGGGCCTCCGGGGTCTGTTCATAGAGACGAAAGTCCGAGGGTTTCTTCTCAGTTATGTTGGAATATGTGGGGTCATTGGTATGGCACAGGATGGGCAACACAGTTCACATAAGTACAAGACCTAAATAAAATATAGCCCAGTAAAGCAAATTCTCACAGTAACTGCAGGAGTTGGTTGGTTGGACGGACAGTGAAAGTTGTAGTGCGGAGATGCAAGAGCGCGAACGTCGGGGGATTCACGCGCGCTAATTAACGGTTCGCTAATGAGCCTCGGCCAGTGATGGGGATTTCATGGATTGCCAACAGTTATCACCTCAACAGATGGAAACGCGGTCTTAGAACACAGAACGAGCAACACGTAAAGTATTAACTTCATATTGCCTATCTCATCTCACAAGTAATGTGGTAACAAATACGCGCTGCAAGTTATAACCACTTGTAAAATCTACAGACAGCACGTGAAGTTCGAGGCATTATAGGCTAAATACATGTTCCGTCGTATTATTAGCATAGCTATATCCCCATTGTAAGACCGTTTTGATTTATATAAATTGTCGCGCACCACGAAAGAAAGCAACCCGAAAACGAATATCAAAATAGCACCAGTGCCATTTTACGATACGTTTTCGGACTGCGATTTGTTGCCACTGTATCTTATGGATTCCTAGTCATGAGTGTAGAGGCGCTAAAAAATGATGGGGAAGCTTTGGAATATTGTGGGGTAACTTATAGAGTTAGTTGGTAGAGAAATCTTCCGTCAATGTAAGCACATCATCAAGGAATATGGGCCGTAATTCGATATTCCGCACGTGGTGATGTTGGAGTACTTGTGTTGTTGCGGGGTATGAGTGTAAGGATCTTCAATGAACAGGGCAGTGCGAGGTCACGTTCTTTAATCGTATACGCGTATATAGATCCTGTAGATTACGAGACTGAACGCTGACCCTCCTCTAGAGGTCCGCGTTCCTACTATATACTCTACGCTAGGGCTTCGGAAGGAAGTTCCTCCGACTTGGTATTGCTTTGCACGTGATTGCTGTCCGCACGTGATATTGTTCGTGACAATGAGCACCTGAATATTCCTCGGCCCGTTACGGACCGTGTGTTGTTCTGCCAAGAGCGCTCTACCCCATCGGGAACGGAAGCTCCTTCCCCGAGTGAGGAGAACGAAACCAACATAGCTTTTTGTCCTATGTCGGTAAGTCAATGTTCCACATCACTTCTCTACGCCAATCCATAGAGTTTGAGAAGAAGCTAGAAACGGTAATAAGGAGCTATTTACGTTATTTGCATGCAGAGCACAATTGCGTTCGCTATCACGGATATCGCGGATTTATAGCTTCCTCCGTGCCTTCTCCACACTTATTCTCCTCAAATAAACCTAAGGTCTTGAGCTCTTTCCTACTCTCCATTGCTAATCCAAATAATTTTTTGGTGCCTCGTCAAGAAAAATGCCTTCCCTAGAATCAAATTTTGTGCTTTCCACAGGCCAAGGAGAATTGCCCGATTACGGCAATGAGCTCGTCTTCCAACGGAACCGACTCCCGCCCCGAGCATATCACATTCCCGCAACATCGCTTCTTCTTAATGGGACGTGGGACTTTCAATACGCCACTAATCCACTGGAGGCCCCAGAGCCTGGAAATCCCAGGTCGAGAATAGGCAGTGATATAGAGAGCGCTCTTGAGAGTACCACTTTGGACACTCCTGACCATTCGAGCCAGGATACCAAATCAAGCCTCCAAGCACCAGAGCTCGAATGGACTAAAATCAATGTGCCCGGGCATTGGCAGCTCCAGGGACATGGCAGGCCTCAGTACACGAATGTGATATATCCGTTCCCGGTGTGCCCGCCGCATGTGGCTACAGAAAACCCAACGGGAACATACCGCCGCACCTTCTCTGTGCCACCAGCTTGGGACGAATTCTCCCAGTTGAGACTCCGATTTGAAGGAGTAGACAGCAGCTTTCATGTTTGGGTCAATGGACATCCTGTCGGCTACCACCAAGGATCGCGGAATCCGAGCGAATTTGACGTTACTACTTTCGTGACGAGAGATTCTATCAACGAGATCTCTGTGCGGGTTTACCAGTGGTGCGATGGGTCTTATATTGAAGACCAAGATCAATGGTGGTTATCAGGTATGAGCTGTTGATAGCTGACTCTTCCACGTGATGCGATGCTGAATTGTGACGTAGGAATATACAGAGATGTATACTTACTTGCGTTTCCTGGAGAGGCTCGCATTGAGGATTTCTTCGTGAAGACCATCCTTGACGAGCAATATAAGGACGCAACGTTGGCAGTATCGCTAGATCTGGCCCTGACTGTTGATGTCGAAGTCTCTTTGACGCTCAGAGACTCTGCTCAGGGTAACCAGACTGTGAAATCAGACACATTTTCCGTCCAGGCCGATAAGTCAAAAATTGATTTGTCTCTTCAAATTCCTGCACCAAGAAAGTGGACTGCTGAGACTCCCACGTTATATGGCCTTGAGATCACCCTCCGCTCAAAAGCCCTGGACAAGACTCTGCAAACAATTTCGCACAATGTCGGCTTCAGGTCTGTAGAGCTCAAAGGTGGTCTTATGTGTGTTAATGGATCGCCTATCCTTATACGTGGCGTGAACCGACATGATCATCATCCTCACCATGGTCGGGCCGTTCCGTTGTCATTTATCAAGAAGGACCTTCTTCTAATGAAACAGTACAACATCAACGCGCTTCGCTGTTCTCATTACCCGTCCCATCCACGACTCTATGAGCTGTGCGATGAGCTTGGGCTGTGGGTTATGGACGAAGCGGATCTGGAGTGCCACGGGTTTTACGATGCCATCGCGAGACCGCTTAACATCCCGGAAGAAATGGATTACGGTGAACGAAAAAAGCTTACGTTCCCTCAAGCAGCTGCATTCACATCGGATAATGATGTGTGGAAAGACCAGTACCTCGATCGTATGGAACAGGTTCTGCATCGAGACAAGAATCACACATCTATCATTATCTGGTCTCTAGGGAACGAAGCGTTTTACGGAAAAAATCACCAAGCCATGTATGATTACGCCAAACGTGTCGATCCAGGCCGCCTTGTTCATTACGAAGGGGACGCAGATGCCCAGAGTGCCGATATGTTCTCATATATGTACCCTTCGGCAGAAACGTTAGTTAAGCTATCGAAGACGGCTGGTGTGGAAGGCGATACCTTTAAGAAACCAATGATTCTCTGCGAGTATGGCCATGCAATGGGTAATGGGCCAGGAGGTCTCGAAGACTATCAAGCAGTTTTCAGAGACAACAAGAGGCTCCAGGGTGGATATATATGGGAGTGGGCCAACCATGGTTTATGGACAGGGTCAGACTCAGAAAGAGGCGGATTTTACGCTTACGGAGGCGATTTTGGTGACACTCCAAACGATGATACATTTGTCATGGACGGGTTGTGTTTCAGCAACCATACGCCTACTCCCGGATTAGTAGAGTTCAAGAAAGTTATAGAGCCAGTTAGGGCTTCAGTGACGGACGAGGATCTCATAATTGAGAACGGCTACGACTTTGTTGATCTAAAGCACTTGGTTGCTGTATACAAGTTGGAATCTTTCACCGACTGGTAAGTCTCATGAGACTCATACCGATTCCTTCAAATCTAACAATATTATAGTGCTCAAATAGGATCATCTGGCGAGCTGCCTCTTCCTGATGTCAAGCCCGGTGAAACTGCTACAGTGCGACTTCCCCAGGATATTCTTGACTACCTGAAAGCGTCAGGCGGGTGGTTAACTGTGAGTTTCCGCCTTCGAGCCTCGACATCTTGGGCCGATGCTGGCCACGAAATAGCCTGGTTCCAGCACCGCCTTGCCCAGACCGATTCCCCCATAGCTTCCGTACCTCAATACCTTGCATCTCAATCCAGCGCCCTCCAACTCCGCACTTCAAAGGTTGAGTATTCCGTTGGAAATTCCGACTTCGACATCAAATTTTGTCGCGCACGCGGGTCCATAACATCCTGGAATGTAGGAGGCGTCCCACTTCTCGGCCTCGACCCAGAGACCAGGGCAGCTATTATACCAGGATTCTGGCGCAGTCCAACTGATAATGATCGCCCCAAAGACTATCTATACTGGACTCACTATGGCCTTGATACCCTGACTTCCCAGCTGCGCGATTTCACCGTTGAGAGTGTCGATCCATCCACGGTCCAGCTTAAGATCAAGTCTTACATTTCTCCTCCCATTCTCGGCTGGGGATTCGACTGTACTCTGACATATTCAATTTCTTCAACCGGCTCTGTGAAAATAAAGGCGCACATCCTTCCATGTGGGCCTTTCCCCGCCTACCTTCCACGTGTTGGCCTTGATGTCCGCCTCGCGAAGGGCCTCGAGAACGCATCTTGGTTCGGACTAGGACCCGGCGAGTCATACGCCGACAAGCGATCCGCCCAACGAGTTGGGATCTGGAACAAGACGGTCGAGGAACTGCATACGCCTTACGAAGTGCCGCAAGAGAACGGGAACAGGATCGATACGAGATGGGTCAAGATGGCTAGCCATTCGGGCGCGGGAATCCAGGCTTCAAGGGTCTCTGAAGATAGCGCTGATATGCTTCAGTGGGCAGCAAGCCAGTACTCTCCAAAGGTGCTCGAAAAGGCAAGACACCCCAGAGATTTGGTGGTTGAGGATGATGGGGCAGTGTTGTGGAGGGTTGATGTGCAGGGTGCTGGGGTTGGATCAGCAGCTTGTGGGCCAGGGGTGGCGGAGAGCTCCATGGTCAAGTGTGAGGAGGTCGAGTTCGAGATCGTCCTTGATGGCGTGTTGGCATGAATTGAAAAGAAATTCATCGCCGAGAATTTGCTGGCTATATCTAGATGCTTGAGATAGAAATAAGATTATCGTGCTTGTTCGGAAAAATCGGGTTTACTTTTCTTGCGTAACAAGGTTCACTCAGACTGTAACAGTGGTTTGTATACTGGGTATGTAAAACGAAAAACTTTCCTGTAATTAAACAAGTGCGTGGCATCTGCGTGGTATCTTAGGCTCTATGAAATCACGAACAATTCACCACCCCGCAAACTTCTCAAGCCTTATGAGCTTCCTTGAGCCATTCACGGAACGTGGTAGGCTTAACCGTCTTCGCCAGCTCCTCCAGGTCGGCGCCATAGTCCCTCTCATTGATCCAGCCAAACATAGTGCGCAAATCCTCGGCCATCCAGATCATGAATCTCGCTAGCCAGCCATAGGTGACGCCGACCGGCTTTCCTGTCTCCTTCCGGAATATGGCGTCAATCTCATCGAACGACAAATAGTCGCTAGCAATGCTAAGAGGCTTGTTTCGGATACCCGAAGCATCAGGACGCAAAAGAGCTTCTGCTGCCCATAGTCCGATATCTTTGACTGTAGTCACCTGCATGCGCTTTCCTCCCATATTTTCGCGCCATCCTGCCATGCAAAGTTTCCCAGGGAATCCCCAGAGAGCATTGTCGGCAAACCAAGTTGGTCGCAAAATTGTGTAGTTCATGTTCTTGCCACCTGCGCTAGCCGATTCGAGGTGCTTCTCGATTTGGAACTTGTCGGAGAAGGTCTTGCAGTAGGAGGCGTCGCGGTCGCTGAGTTCTGGACCACCGCGATCGCAGGAGGAGTAGACGAAATATGACAGTCCATTCGTAATGGCAGCGTCGATGAAACCTTTCGCATCGTTCAGTTCCGTCGGTCCATGAGCCTGGGACAGGAACGCGGCAGTCTTGGTGGGGTTGACGCCCAGCTCTGACAGCTGTTTGAAGATCGCATCGGGTTGGCCGAGTTCACCTTGCACGAGTTGAACACCCCGAGTTGTGAGGGCAGCAGCACCGGCGCCGGCTATATTCCGAGTCAAGACATAAATGTCCTTGGCTTGAATTGAAGTAGACTTGTCTGCCAAAAGCGCATTGACGACGGCGCCACCTTGGCGGCCGGTTCCGCCAGCGATCAGAAAAGTTGTAGGCGCGGACATGATTGTTACCGTGAATCTGTCGTCAATATGTTGCGAGGTACGGATAATGGAAAGGCCGACACAAGACTCTTGGGGTCACCTACATAGTATATATTTAAAAGAAGGAGGCTCCTTCTTTAAATACGAGCAATAGGTATAGATATTTCATCATCCCAGTATGTTACATGTTTGAGTTGTGTGGTTAGTGGGTGGAAGGTGGAGGAGGTCCGACAAAGGTGGAAGAAGTTCCGACAAGGGTGGGAGAGGTCCGAAGAGAGCGGGAAGAAGGCGGAAGACGCGGGTTTAAAGGCGCGATTCGGAGGCGGGAGCGGAGGCGGGGGCGGGGCGGAAGCGAAGTCGAACGGAGGCGGACGAGATCGGTTTCTGAAAAGCTTGGGTTTGTCAGTAATTAGCTTTGGTAATCGGCCACGATTTGTCATCAACTTCCGATTATACGATTCTAACAACGATGACGATTGGAAGTTTAGCAGCTTTGAGTCTGAATTAGTAAAGGGAAATTTACTTGGTAGCCATTATGAATGTAGTAATATCAAGGGTATAAAGACAAAGGTGTGACCACTGAAACCAAGACCGAGAATTCTCATTCAAAGATCATTAAACATCGTTTCTGTGCTAGTCTCGAACCTTTTATCATATTCAACATTTCCGTTTAAAATTTAAATCTGAAATCATGGTCAACACGTCGCCTGTCGTTCTCATCCTTGGTTCGGGCCCTAATATCGGGAAGCATGTGGCCCGAGCCTTTGCTGCGAAGGGTTACAAGGTTGCTCTGGCATCCAGAAGTCTAAACGAAGCAGATAGCACTGCGGACCAGGTCAACATCCCCAGTAATTTCTCTGATCCAGAGTCTGTTATTACGACATTCTCGAAAGTGAAATCATTGCTGGGCGCCCCAAGTGTTGTCGTGTACAATGGTAAAGCTACACCCGGTACTTGGAGATATTGTTGAAGTATGCTGACATTCTTAAAGCTGCAGCTGCAACCCAGAACGACCCGAAGAATCCGCTCTCCCTCCCATTGGCTGATTTCACTCGCGACCTGACCATCAACACCAATAGCGCCTTCATCGCCGCTCAGCAAGCCGTTTTAGCTTTCAAGGAACTCCCAGAGTCAGCATCAAGAACATTCATTTATACCGGAAATATAACGAATACGACGACGATAGCTCCACTTCTAGATTTGGGTGTCGGGAAGTCAGCCACGGCGCATATTATCCAATCTGCCTCCCAAGCCTACGCAGATCAGGGATTCAAGTAAGTTGTTGAATTCTATCTCCGATTTTCCGGGGCACAAAATTAACACCAGTAGGTTCTATTACAGCGATGAGCGGAAGGCTGATGGGGCGCCTGCATATTCTTCTATTGACGGAGAGGCCCACGCAGAGTTATATCTGCAACTCGCCGAGGGCAAGTCGCAGGGTCCTTGGCAGCAGACATTCGTCAAGGGAATTGGATATAAGAAATTCTAGCGACGAGCAAACCTTAGTTATCCCCTTTATAATATTATAAATTGAATCGTACTGTGGGATCCGGAACTTCGTTATAAGCTGAAGCTGATCGTGGATACGCCGCGTCTTTTCTATTTAGTATCACTCCGATTATCTCCGGTAGTTACTGCAGGCACTCATATTGTACGGTATTTTACGTATTAAATAATGTCAATTCTTGCATGTGGTGCTTGTTGGATGCGATTATCTATAGTCTTTCTTTTTCACTATAGTGTCGCTTTCATCCCTTGGCTCGGTAACAATGATCTAGACGCATCCCTTGGAGCCAAAAAAACTGCAGCATCCTAGCTGACTCGGAATACGCGGAACATACAGGTCACGCTGTGAGCGGGCTTTGTCTCTTCTCTCGTGACACTGCATATAGTAAGTCGCTCATTGAAGAATGTACGACGAAGAATGCACCTGCGAATAATACGACCGAGAATGTGCTTGCACATGCATTTAGATCATGGAAGTCTGTGGATATATCAGTGCCAAAATTCCGGCCCCAAACAGTGCGCATATTCACGGGCCAACACCTCCGTCTGACTACGCGTCCTCTACAGATGCGCACGACATGCAATAATAATATTTTAAGGGGATACAATCATGCAGGGCATCGAATAGTTACTTGGCTGCGTACCTTTACATCCCATTGTTATGGGCGCGACGTAATAATAATTTTGAGTATAATAATACACCGATCGTGGCGCACGCCAAATGGAACCTAAATACGGAACCCAAGGGTAAAATGGAGAAAAGTGGTGTTAAAGAACAGAAGTATAGCTGCAAAAATCAGCCGTAAATAAGACCAAAGCCACAATTAATATAACCGTAAATGAACAGCACAGATGGAAGAATAGCCGCGGCACAACGGAAGGAGCGGGTGGAAAGTATAGGACACTCTTGGAAACGCTTGGCCACCCGAGTCGGTTAGGGCCGGGGGTGTGGCTATTTTAAGGCTGACATGCAGATCCTGTAGATCGTGGGGATCTCTCACCCGATATACTGTTCCTGGCCTAAGGATTACGAGAAACTGCAGTGCCACGTCGCTTGCACAGTCAGCTGTGTTTATATGCCTACTCCTAGATTGGCAAAGTTTCAAAGTCGTGGAGTTAGTTCAGGCTTCCGTGAGCAGCGATGAGAATCCTATCAATGCGTCAGCCAAAGGCAAAACGGAAGGAACGTGTTAATATTAGGGGCATGTATGACTACCCGAGATAGGCTTCAAGTCGGTGTATAGTAGGCGGCAGCTATAGTATCTGCCATGAGCTATCACGTTTCGTTTTCATTGTTTGTGCATATATCCTCGGCCTATGGCCGGTGAGTGGGGCCGTCAGCGTGGGGTCGAAAGGCTGTGTTAACTGTCTGCACACAGACACACCCCCCGGAAAGCGTTTCTTCCACTATTCCTGTCAACCTTACTTTTGCCGCCTATTATTGGAGGACATGGAAGGTTTAGACGGTCCGAAGGATTCGAAGGATTCATTACTATACGGCTTTATCGGAAGGACTAATTATGCGGCTACATCAAAGAATTAGTCATACGGCTGTGTGTGTCCATTTCCATGTCCTACTGATCAAAAGAAATCGAACTTGGCACCTATTGGGGTCCGTCTGAGTAAGACGAATTCTCCCATGGGGCTTGTCTTATTCATTTCATAGGCAGAAGCTGGTAGATACAAGCATTGCGGAGATATTGCAACGTTACGCAAACTGTAATGAACCCGATGCGAGATAATGTGAAATAGCTGTGTATATAAGCCTGGCGACGTCTGCCCTTCTCAGAGTAAAAAATAAACTCCATCATCCTCTCAATCAGCTTTATTCTACAATACGTTGCTTAAGTCTCCCATCGAAGCTATAACTACACTCAAGATGATTGCAACTACATATGTTACTCCCGCCATTCTCGCCCTTGCCTCATTCAATGCGGTAACAGGTGCAGCTATCGATGCTATTAACACCCCCGAAGTCATCCCCGGCCCGGGATTACCTAGCTTGAAAGAACTTGGCCTCACATCTGCGGTCCTTTACAAAATAGGGAGACCTGATTCATGTATGAGAGCGTTCCTCAACCTATCCAAGGCGTGCTAAATGCTGACTACTATAGCTGTCAAAGAGTCCTCGGGCGATGGCTCTGTCAAGACTTCCTCAATCCAAGCAAGATTTGAGCCCAGATGCGGCCCAACTGATTATGCATACGTAAATGTTAACGACGTAATTGCATGCTACAATTATCTCAAGGCACTTGGCAACCAGAATTGTGTTGCTCCATCTGGTTTGGGCATTGCACACTTTTGTTACGCAGGCGCGGCAGAGGTCACTGGGCAGTCTTTGAACCCAAGTGGATCTTCCTCATACTGGTAAGAATTTTGCCTCTCATCTAAAAGCACCTTGCATACCTTTGCTAACTGTATTTTGCAGCCACCACGTAGCTGATGCAGTGCTATGGAGTGTCGACCACTGCACCCGTGGAGATCAATCAGTTGCAGGTAAGTTTGTGTTTATTAAAATTTCAAAGAGCAAAGCTAATATGGCCAAAGGATTCCAAGCTGCTACTGGAAACGGTGACCTGATCGTTGGGTCTACCAGCAAACAGTACATTGGATCTAAGTAAGCACATAGAGTCTTGGGGGAGATGGCCGGTTACCTACTTTTTGTTGGAACAAGTCATTCCTTAACCCGCGGCCCACGCCGCTGTTGACGATTGACGGATTTTCTTTGGCATTACACACAATAAATAGGTGGTTCCGTGCATTCGGCTTCGATACTATAGATTTGACTAGACACAATATATCCTGTCTTGAAACACTCCACTGAAGTTATGCCCGGCGTGTCCTAATATCCTAATACTATTGTTTGCCGCGTGCAAAGAGGGCATCTCTTTTGAATTAAAAATCTTGTAGCATAAATTTAATCAGCACGCGGGAGCGAGATTAGGCTTTTTGAGACCATGTGTTAGGATCTGTGTTGGGGGTTTGCTTCCATTCTGCACGAGTGTATTTTCACAGATTCAGATTATGCGGCGTGGGAAGTCCGACTCAGATATGCTAGTACTCCAAAATTTTCGTTGATAATTTGCCTGTACCTCCTTATATAATTGTGATAGTATCTTTAAATAGACGGCTAGATTCATTTGTATATCTTAGAGATGTAGTGAGATGGCACAAGGACCAGGACGAGCAAAGTGGCATAGGAGTGAAGCGGTCAATCCAAACGTATCCACAAAACCAATTTTCAATTTTGAAAGCAAAATTAGGATTATTTGCGTAGAATAATCCATTTAGCTGTAAATATAGAACAGGGTGAGAGCTGTCATTGAAGTTGTAAAATGGCTTATGTAATCACAAGAGTCTTGACGACAGGGGTGCAACCGGCAAGGCTGACAGAACTGGGGTCCACTCTTTATCCAACTCCACAATATCGACGAGACAGCCTGGCCACCAACCCAGATAAACATTACACTGCGACAGCGAATATTTGACTGTCGAGGCTGCTTCCGCAAATGATTCAGGCTCCTAAATACTGTTTGCCTCGATGGCTCCCCCGACGAAGAGATCGAGGCGCAATGTAGTTGTTTCGAGCTCACCTTCTGCGCCCAAGGGCGACAATGGCAGCGACGATGAATATACACAGAAGGGAACCGCAGCACCGATACGGGCAATCGACTTTAATTCGTCTCCCATCGAGGAGCCTTCGCCGTTTGTGAGGCCGACGCGATCATTGAAGCAACCTCCCACGCCGACCAAATCTCGACAATCGACTTTGACCAGCAATGGCCAGCGGAATACTACATCGTTTCTCCCCAACCAGAGCCGCGCTACTTCTAGTAGGAAGAGCGCCAGCGCAAGCCCCGAGAAGCCGAAGGCTAAAGGAAAGCCGGTGGAGAAGGGGAAGTCGAAAAGCTTGTATACGTTCTTTTCGACACAAGTCCAGAAACAGCAATCCCAGGGTGCACGCCCAACCGGAGAACGAAACAGGGAGGCACTCGTGGAGGAGGATGAGGGGATATCAGATGAAGACGAGGTACCGGAAAGCAAGGCGAAGATTAGTAGCTCATTTGCTGCTGCGGCGGCGAAGCGGACACGGGATGTTATGGAGGGGGGCGTGAGCGTGATAAGTGGGAGCCAGAGGTTCATGAGGCCGCCGGTGCCGCTGCCGGTGCAGGCCAATACAAAACATGAGGATTCCAGGCCATGGGCAGACAGATTTGCGCCAATGGATCTGGACGAATTGGCAGTTCATAAGAAGAAGGTATCAGATGTTGGAGAGTGGCTTGAAGCAGTTATGGAAGGGAAGCTACGGCAAAGGCTGTTAATCCTCAAGGGGGCTGCTGGAACAGGAAAGACTACAACTATGCAGCTCCTGGCGAAATCGATGGGAGCGGAAATACTCGAATGGCGGAACCCAGCCGGCTCAATAGCGTCAGACGAGGGGTTCCTCTCTATGGCAGCCCAGTTTGAGGAGTTCATGGGCCGTGGTGGAAAATTCGGGCAGCTGGATATATTTTCTGAAGATGGGCCTACTCCGTCTTCGACTTCGGGGGTAAAGCCACTCGATAGGAGGAAAAATATCATCCTCATCGAAGAATTCCCAAACACGATCACGCGCGCATCGACAGCGCTACAGAACTTTCGCTCTACTCTTCTCCAGTACCTTGCCGCGAACACCCCCTCACTTGTAGAGACGTACACTCGCCCTAACGGCGCCACTGCGAAAGCCCCCATAACCCCTCTTATAATGGTCATCACCGAAACTCTACTCACCACGACCGCTACCACGGATAGCTTCACTGCACACCGTCTCCTTGGTCCAGAGATCCTCCATCACCCAGCCGTCGCAACAATTGAATTTAACCCTGTCGCGCCAACGCTTCTCGCGAAAGCCCTCAACTTGACCGTGCAGAAGGAAGCGCGCGCATCCGGCCGCCGCAAGACCCCCGGACCGCTCGTCCTCAAGCGTCTTGCGGAGATAGGGGACGTACGCAGTGCCGTAGCGAGCCTGCAGTTCCTATGTTTGCGCGGCGAAGAGGGAGATTGGGGTGGCAAAGTCGCGTTTTCGGCAAAAGGAAAGAAAGCTGCAGGAAGGGAACAGCCAATGACGAAGATGGAGGAAGAGAGTCTGGAGCTTGTTACGAGACGAGAAGCGAGCCTGGGGATTTTCCACGCTGTGGGCAAAGTTGTGTATAATAAACGCGATACTCTCCCGACCGAGCAGGATAAGCGGGCGATTGAGGTGCTACCACCATACCTTGCGCACGCCGCACGCCCGCGGCCTTCACAGGTTAATGTATCGGAACTTATCGATGAGATGGGCACGGACACATCGACGTTCATATCTGCATTGCATGAGAACTACATACTCTCGTGCGACCCTCCGGCATCCCATGCGGAAGACTCCTCAGATCTGGTCCACGCAATTGGTTGCATCGACGCCCTCTCTGACGCGGACCTCCTAACTCCTTCATGGGAATCGGCCTATGGCCAAGGTGGAGCGGGGGACGTGGCAAGACAGGATGAACTCGCGTTCCAGGTCGCTGTTAGGGGACTCTTATTCGCGCTGCCGGATCCAGTGAAGCGACGGGCTGCGCCGGGGAGGGGCGGGCGAGGTCGGGGAGGTGGTGGAGGTGGGGATGCATTCAAGATGTTCTACCCGACAAGCCTCAAGCTGTGGCGCCAGAAAGAAGAGATAGGAAGCCTTGCCGATCTCGCTGCATCGCGCCTTTTACGGCGGGAAGATGGCGCAAGTACTACTAGTTCTGCGGCGGTAAATAGGGAAGTGGGCACGGTTGAAGGATGGCGCCGCGACGCTTTTGCCTCCTCTGCTGCCGTTACGTTTACGGAAGGGGGTGAACCGGATGCACCGTCACCATCGCTTGTGGGACTTGGTGCCTCGGCGCGGACGGAGATGCTTCTGGAACGGTTACCGTATCTTTTTGCTATCCATCTGTCGCGGACACGTTGTGTGAGCCTCCCGCTCCCAAGGGCGGAGATGGAGAGGGTGGTGAAGTTTGTTGGGATTGGGGGCGTGGCAGAAGATGATGAAGAGGGTGTGGGCCCTGCAGTGGATGTGGATGGGAAGGGGGAAGGCAATGAGAAAAAGGTTAAGATCTTGCGTCCTGGGGTAGCGGGCGTGGGAAGGGGGTTGGAAGAGCGATTTGGTGCCTTGAAGGCAGGTGGGACGGTGCTGAGCGATGATGATATTGAGGATTAACTTCGTTTTAATTTGCTTTAGGGAGTGGAGTTGGTTTGGTAACCGCTCACGGGGGAAACCCAGGGATTATAATTACTGTATGTGTATGTATATGGAGGGGGAGTTTATATTGGAACTTATGTTATTTATACTTGTAACCTGCCTCCTGATATTCGTGATGTCTAAAGGTTTGAATGAGGTCTGAAACATATAAAAGTGCGTCGTTCTCTCACATTCCATATAGTAAGAGCTAAACAAGTAACGTGTCACCAAAAAGCCATCGACTAGACTACATGAAGAATGAGAGTGCCAAGACAGACGCAACCCTGGAAGCCACAAGCATCATAGCGGGATCTCCCGCCGCATAAGCTTCTCTTTTGAGATGTTCCCTAAGATACATCGCTTGGTTTGCCATGATTTATATATGGAATGTACGAGAAACTCTTTAATGCTGATCTATTCGTTCCTACAAGAGGAAAAGGTTAGGTCCTTGTCGCACCTACACTCGTAACCTCCCACCTCAACCTCAAGATGGAATACAACGGCCTTCCAAATGAGGTTCTTGACCGAATATGCTTCTATCTCTGCTTCCACTGCCAAAACCCCGGCATTTTCCCTAACTCGGATACCGCAGAGAACCGAGCCGACAAAGCCGCGCTCACTGGCCTTTGCCGCGCATCGAAGCGTCTAAACGCCGTCGCACAGCCCATTCTCTTCCACTACTATGCCGCTGGCAACCTCCCCCGGAAAGTCAACACCGACTTGGGCAGGACCCGCCAGATCTTTGGCGAAGAGGACGACAAGCTGCCTCTTTTTGTCCGCACCCTCGTCGCACGCCCCGATCTCGCTGCCTGCATTACAGCCCTCCAGCTCCAAACCTGTAACGCCGGCACCGGCTGCCCGCCCGAGCTTCTCAATAGCTTCGCCAGGGCCAGCAAGGAGCTAGGACTCGCAACCCCGACGCCCCTGTACCCAGAGCGCAACAAGTACCGCACCCTCGCCACACGCTATCGACGCAACATCCACCGCTGGCTACAGGCGCTTTCCATTGCGCTCACGCCGCGCCTCGAGATGCTCCTCCATGTCCTTGAGGACGTCACGCCGTACGACTATTTTGAAGACTCGAACGTTGAGCTACCGGCCCTCAAGACGGTCGCGCTGCGTGGGTCGCATGCTGACTATGACCTGCACGATGTCGGACCGCTTATCGCTGCGGCACCGAACTTGGACACGCTCTATGCTCTCGACTGCGGTGACCCAGTGGAAAGTCGGTCATGGCTTCCCCTGGGGGGCCTGCGCAAGATTGTGGTGGAGGGGCTTCGGACTGGAGACCTGGCGGAGGTGCTGAGTAGCTGTCACTCGCTCCAAGATATTGAGTACTATATTTACGCATGGGTGGACAGTGTACCTGTGATGAGGGCACTCGCTCCGGTGAGGGAGGACCTTCGGAGGCTCTGTCTCAGCCGCCTACCGTCACTGGCAAAAAAATATCATGATATGCTGCCAAGTCACGATGAAGTCTTGATACCGTCCTTGTACAGCCTCGAGCAACTCGAAGACCTCGTCATCGACCAGGTATTCGTCTACAGCAAGCACAGTGCACCAACAGATACAGGACGGCTCACAAGTTTTCTGCCGCCCTTAATCCGAAGTGTGCATCTCACGTATGCGTACAAGACTATGAACGCCGACCTGCTGCATCTCGCTGCGGCAGCCCCATCCAGCTTTCCGAACCTCCACAGCGTGAAGATTGGATTCGTGGACGTGACGCCCGCTAGAGCGGCAGAGATGGAACAGCTACCGATGGTGGAGGCGGCGTTTGCGGAGTCTGGTGTACGGTTAACGTGGGGAGAGGATTTCACAGGCCCGTATCTGTATACAGTGATCCCTGGAGGGGTGCCTGGAATGAAAATCGCTCATGTGAATACGACGGTTCCGGGGGGCATGCCAGGCACAACCGTGGTTCATGTACCGGCCGTTGCAAATAGTGCCCATTGCAGCTGTAATTGAAATAAAGAATAAGACCCTCAAGACCATAATTGCCATCTTAGTTTTTCAGATAGAATGCTCGTAGATTATAAATTATTTAGCCACGGATCATCCATTAGCTCCCTAGCCGTCTTTCTCTCCTCCGGCATCCACCGCACCATCCTACTCAAAATTTTTAGAAACTTTTCCTTCTCTCCTTCTAAATTCTCCTCTTTATTTTCTAAAGATGTATCTTCCACTTTGATGTCTCTCGTCAAGTTTCCTAATAACGTAAGTAACTTATCACCCCTTTGGTAGAACCCAATAGCTCACCATCCTCATCAAAAACATATCTGAGAATTGCCCTCGCTTTAGCAACTCTTCCGGCGGTGGCCCCAGCAACGCAATCATCCTAGCAATGTGCGCAGGGACCGATTCCATCCTGCTCGGTAGCCGTTCCTTGAACATATGTTTCCCCTCATATAAGTCCCAGACCTAGTCAACCGATTAGTGAAACTTTGAAGCTAATCAAATCACGGCATTCCACTCACCATCATTCCCACGGCCCAGATATCGATTTTCTCATTCCAGGGTATACCAAGCACAATCTCGGGCGCTCGGTACAGATCTGGCATTACCTCGCCCTCATACGTCTCAGCTCCGAACTGCGCGTCGCCGAAGTCACAGAGCACGTTATGGGAGGCGTCGTCAGGAATATCAAGCGCGCGCAACGCGTAGATGATACGCTCTCCATCCACCTTCCGCAAGTTAGGCTCGTCCATCTCTTCCTGCTCGAAAGTTTTGAAAATGGTGTCTTCTTTGACGGCGAGCATGATATTACCTTCTTGAATATCTACACCGCAAACTGTAAGTCCACGCAACGGCTCCACGGGATACTGGAACATCTTACCGGTATGAACGACATGCGCCTCAGTATGCAGGAAATCTAGAGCATATAGCAGGCACTTGGTGAAAGGCCTTAGTAGGTCTATGGAGACCTTTCCACCGTCGCTCATCTCGCGGATTTCGCCTAAGGTGACACCCAGCGCGTCGTGGATGAGGCATTCATGCGGGCCGCGTTTACCTGGAAGTTGAAATGAGTCTCGGAGTGAGCGGATGCCCGTCACGCCCGGGTGATCGGTCTTGATGATTTTTAAATGGCGGTATACTTTTTCCTCGCTCTCGGCTTGGCGATGATCACTAATGAAGACTTTCAATGTAACATACTCATGGCCTCTAGTTGATATGGGTCAACTTCTATGAGTAGAATAATGTTGAAGGGGCGTAGATACAGACCCAAATCCGAGCTTCCCAAGGACTTGGTACTTCGATTGGAATACTTCGCCAATTCGGACATGGTAGAAATCGTCTGGCGAATACCACGAGAACGTCTCTTCGTCGAGCAGATAGGTGTCGTCAAGGACTTCAAACCCAGAGGTGGGCGGCTGCCGCTGCGGAGATGAGGCCCGGCCCGACTCCATGGTGGATATTTAATTTGGAGATTGGGACACACGGGCGCTACAATGCAGTCAGCAGCAGGGCATCTCCCTGAGCTCGCTAAAACATATTTCTAATCCAAACTGTCATTTGACTGCACAAAGTACGAGATCGTAACTTACATCCATCCTTTTATGTCCCTTCCATTCATTCAATTCCCCGATCTCACTCGTTCCCTATCGCTGCCACCATGCGCTTCTCCATCCCCACCTTTGCCGCTCTCTCAATTGGAGTTCTAACCCTTGTTGGCGCCCACTCCCCCGCCCCAACCGCCCTCACCGAGCGCACCAGCCCCAGCCTCAGTCTCACTGGCACCGACGCGATCTCTCCCTTCAGCCTGCCAACTCTAATCTCCATAGAAAACGTCGAAGTCAGCACGCGCAACATTGAAGCCATCCGTGCCACGCTCGCCCTTTATCCCCTTACTATCGATGGCAAGAACTTCGACGCCCTCTCCCGCATCTTCGCGCAGGACGCAGTCGCAAACTACTCCGCGCCATTAAATGTGCTAAGCCCGCTATCGACAATCCAATCGGTCTTAAAATCTAGCCTAAATCCTGTGACTACACAGCATTCTTTTGGGACCCAGCTGATCGATGTTCTATCCCACGACTCAGCCTTCTCGGTGACATACTACACAGCGACGCATTTTGGGAGGGGGATATTTGAGGGAAAAACGGCCACGGCATTTGGACAGTATCAGGATGTGTGGAAGAAGCAACAGGATGGGAAGTGGAAGATCACCCATAGAAATTTGATCTACATGGTTAGTATATGCTGCTACTCGTAAATTGAGTCCCCCATATCGAGGTTCGTATTAACTTGATAATAGGGCCCAATTATCGGCGACCTAACTATATTTACTTTCACTGAATAGATGTATTACAAAGAACCTGTATGTCGGACTGGTGTTATATTCTAAAAAAAACAAGTAGAAGTCGATCCTATAGGCAAAGCTATACCGGTATTTTGAGGCGCGAGAGTCACGACGTTCAATATAGGATTCTAAGTGTAGCTTCAATACGATACATTTACAGCAACTAAAAACTAGATCCAAATTTCAGTCTTCCTACCCCTATTTATAATGTATAGCCTCCTTAGACCCGAGTACTGTGAAGTCGATCTTGGTAAAGGTTGCGGAGAGCTTGCGATCAGCGAGAACAAGTCAAGTCGATCATCTACGACGAACCAATATTCTTGACTCAAAGTTTTATCAACGTGGCTTATGGGGGGGGGGGGGGGGGATAAGTAGTCTACGTAGGCAGTGCAGCAAATGGGAAAAAGGGGGGGGGGTTCTTATTACGGCGTATCAGCGGAAAATCACGCAGGACCTAGACTTGAATGAAGAACGCCCGTTATCGGTATTTGCTCTCTATTGTCTGCGCATCCGCATATCGTCAATTATCTCTTTAGTGACGCGGCTACGCTCCAGAAGACCTGTATTCACATGAGTAGGTTCCACATGAGAGTCTTGGATAGAAAGCGGCCACGACGATAGGTCATCGACGTCTTCCTCTAACTCCTTGTCGTCTAGAGCTAGAGCATGCTGCAATAAGAATTTAACCATCCATTTGTCTAAACGGTGAGTGTTTGAGGTCTCTGATCGCAGACAACTCCGTTGAAAGACTATGAGTCGATTAATCTAGACAAATCGTTAGCGTTTTACACATACGACAGTAACCCTTAGTAAAACCACTTTATTGCAGGCATAGAAAATATGATTGAAAGGACAAACACTTACCATAAGCTCCACGCTTGGCCAGTACCGGCGTAATTGCACCAGCGACTCAAAATTAGATTCAATGCGCTGTCGGATGTAATCCACCTCATTAGGATCACCAAAGAGGAAGGAATGTAACAACACTGAGGATGAAACAACGGTAACGTGGCCGACAATATTATAGAGTGCTTCTGCTCCACCATGGTTACGTGATGCTTCCAAAATTTCGGAGAAAAGTGTAGCATGGTGTTTACAGCGCTGTGCATATGCCGCACCATTGGTTGTTGATGGTCGATTGCGATCAAGATACTGATAATATAGAAGGGTAGCGTAGTGATTGTATCCAAGATGTAGCGCTATAAAGTTACGCCCAAGGCCTCGCTCGACCTGTAGGGTCAGATTGGTTGGAGAGTATCTCATCGTGATCGGAAGGCTTTCCTCAAAGGCAGTAAGCTCCACAGCGGACTCGCGGACGGCGTCTTCGATGGCTTCCTCGTCCCAGATAGTTGATTTGATAATTCGCTTGGTAAGATCAGAAATATGGCTGTATATGGTAGCCATCTTAACATTATACCCCCAAAACCCTGGCCTCCATTCAGAAGCTGGCACATCGGGGTCACCTGGCCGCATGTTTAAAAATATCTCCTCGTCCATTGGGAGTCGAGGTGCTGCGTTTAATATGTCGAATTGACGAGGTAGACCTGACCCACCACTCGCCCAAGTGTCCACCAAGTAGCACGTCCACCAGAGACGCAGTTTAGTCTCCCGTGTAATACCATCGTCAGCATCATTCAAGACACTTAGCTTAGCTATTTGAGCCATACGATTTGCTAGCACTAGCCACTTAATATTAGCCAGCTGTATATTTGTGTGCAGGAAATCTACTTCAACGAACCGAAATATATAGACTCGGCATCTGGATCCGAATCCCCAAGACATATATTGCCGATAAGAATACAAGCTTGAATATTTTCAACGCAGGAATGCTCTAGGTCGGATTTTAAATGGCGTTTTGCAGCTTCAGTAAAGCTGGGAGCTTGACTTCGGATTTCCGCATCATCTGAAAAACTACACATAAATAAGACTCTGTGCAGTACGTTCTACTCCAATAGGACAATGCTGCAAAATGAGAGCCCACAAATTGTTTGCGGCGAGAAGGAAAATAGAAAACCACGTCATCTTTAAAACACCAGAGCAAGAGAATATATTCCATACCGTGCAGCTAAGCCTAGGATACTAAGAAGCACAACTGGGGCGACAGAACCATTGGCGACAGCCTCCGTTAGGGATGGTTCATGAAATAGCGCATGGGGCTTGTCATGCATGTATCGAAGGTAGAGTTCGGTGAGCGTTTCAGCAACCTCCTGCGGGATATCATCTTTGTTGAGTGGCGATGGACTTTTTGTCGATAACGGTGATATGGCAGTCTTTGGAGGCACACGTGAACAGGGTAGATTCCGGTGAACGCACGAAGAGCATGCCGTAGGCCCACTCCAGATGTCACATCTCCTTTTGCCCTTGCGGCAGTGCTCGCATGCTTTTCCAGTCATATTATGTACAGTTGGCACTGCTCAAGTAGCGCACATTGGACCAACCTCGGGCCACGAGGGCGCCTATGCGAAAATTTAAAGCAAATGCTGTAAGAAAAAGAGAGAAAAGAAGGTGGATAGAATAGGGCGCGTTAACAGTGTGGATTGAGCACTTTCTTGGGACGTGCTGTGGAGGGGTATTTAGATGGGTTGTCGCGTTAATATGGTGGGGTTATTTGGTGAACAGTGAAACTTGGCAGTTCTAATATGCGGGGTTATGTACTAGGATTTCCGCGCTAGCCTGTTTCTCCTTGGCGGAAGGGTTCACTCCAAGTCGAACGTCTTCTTTCCTCTCAGGGGCTTTAATACACGAGCGACAGCACACCAACAATTCGGCGATACACAAATACGTAAATTATACTTTTGTATTGTTGATTAATTACTCTCAATTTTTGACCGACTAAAATATCTAATAAACAGCGTTGAGGCAACAAGAGTGGCCACCATACCCGTACCCTGTCCAATGTTACGAATGAGTTGACGACATTTTCACCCACGCTCCGCGGATAGAATTCCAGCATCAAGCTCACTGGCTGCCCCGCAGCGATAATCTGCTGCCCTCCAGAAGCATAGATAATAAAATTAAAGAAATCAAAGCCATAGTTCCCCTAGGTCCAGCGTCCCTGCTGCAATGGTCCTGATGAGGTTGTCCAAGCGTTTCTAAGATAAGTACCGTCCGCCAACACGGCTAGTACTGTCGCTCCTTTTGCAAGTCCCGCGTATGAAATTGGAATTTTCATGTCCGTAGCTTGGGCAGTATACGAGGTAGCGCCGATTGTTGGCGTACCATATTGGACGATTTGCAAACTTAAGTTTGCGCCCTTGCTAAACTGCAACGTCAACGTATCCTTAATTCCAGCAATACTACTGGCATCGTAGAGAGTTGATAGGTAAGCCGTCGAGAGAGTCAGTACACCGCTAGAGGAGAAAGTGTATTGGCTAGTGATCAAGCTGGTGCCAGCCAAATTTTTAATCGAAGCGAGGCTATTACCATTTAGAATGTATGATACGGACTGGTCAGTAACCCGAGCTCCAATGGCGTGAAACAAATAGGCGAAGCTGGCGCTCGGATCGGTAGTGGATTCTGGAGGATAATTCACTATACCAGCTGCTGCGTTTATAAGAATGTCAATTACGGTTTCGTCGTACCAAGTATGAGTAGAGCGATCCAGGAGGTCGGCACCATTGTCAAAAACGGAATGGGGGAAGTCGTATTTAGCAGCGATTCAGACAAAGAAATCAAAGTATTTCCATGGTGCTGCCGTCTCTGTGTATGCTGGTGTTGCATCCCACTCGCCAATGAAGGTCGGGGTAGTGAGGTTGTCATAAAAGAGGGAGAAGTCTAACTCAAGGGCAGCTTTATCATCGTTAGAACCCTAAATCGTGGTACCCCAATCACCGAAAGCAACGGGTCTAAATCAATTAGCAGTGACAATAAATTAGATGTATTCGACACTAACATGGGGAATAGTAATGGATCTGCAACCCCACGGCTGGTTTGGATATTTACTACCTCGAGAAAAATAATTGCTGGTTAAAGCAGGAGTATTTCCCAAACCACAAAGTGAAACCACCCGCTGCGGGTTGAAACCACTAGCAGTGTTAATGGCGTCCAAAAAAATATCGTTCAGTGCATTAAGCTCCACTGCCTCCGACTCAGTTGATCCGGCGGGCTCGTTGATTGAATCGAAAAGGAGCTTTGATGATTTGCACCCTAGTTTCACTCCAATCTGCGTCCAAATAGACTTGAACTTCTCCTCAATGAGCGCGTAGTTTGTGCCCGAGGTTGCCAAGTTAGCCCATAACTGAGAGTCATGGTGGACATTAATGATAGCGTAAAAGCCCCGATCAAGAACTTAGTCAACAACAGTCTCAACCCGGTCCAGCCATATACTGTCGATAGTTCATGGCGAAGAATCGACAGGGATGTGCCCAAACCAAGTAACAGGAATTCGTACACTTTTAAATCCTCTCGCAAGAACGTCGTCAAAAGTATCAGATGTGAAAGGCGGGTTGTTCCACGAGTCTTCATAGGGAATGATTCAAGACTGTTTCCAAGGTTCCACCCTGGAGTCAAAGCAGCAAATGCATCAGACGCAGTGATAGGGGTAAATGATGTAGTGCATTCAGGAATGAGTGCAGTCTGACACTGGTACCAATCTAAATACATTGGTCAGTCTTCAACTGAATTATGGCCTGTGCTTCATGGCTTACAATCATTCTCGTAGACACATGTCGCTCCGCTATTGCATGCGGTCGTTTCAGTGTAATTCAACCCACCGCCTATTAAAAATTTATAAACTGCTGCCATAATTGAATGGGGGGAGGAGGAGAAATATTGAATTGATGTCGGATGCATGATCAAAGGAGAATGCACATTGCTCCCCAAGCTTTTGCTGGGCCATTACTCCCGACATCGCTATTCCGACCAGCGTTAGCCCTGCCCTACAGGTCTTATAGAAACTCATGATTGTGCTTGATGTAAAAGGCAATGTGGAAACTTTGAAAATGATAAGACGAGAAATATTCATAGTTGGCAAAGACATGACCTCCTTATAGTTCATTTTGAGTGTTGCAAATTTGCGAAGTTTAGACAAAACTCACATGGAATGAGACACCTGGGAAACAAAACTTGCCCTCCGTTTCTTCTCTACTTTCCAATCACTCCACATGAATTGATTGATTTCTCTATCAAATTTCGGTGTTCATTAAACCTACACAGAACTAGACATAGTGCTGGCCCTCCATATCAATCGCTTGAAGCATCATGTGAACACTATCGCTCTTACAACAAGTATCCCTGAGGTTGGTAGCTTGGTTTGCTGCCAGGTATTCAACGCTCTACTACCATTACAATAAGTGGTCGAGTAATTCAAGGTCTAAGGCGGTGTTAGTGCTACCCCGGACATGTCCGGCCCCACTCCTTCTCATCCAAGGATCAAAGGTGCACCCGACCAACAAGCTCACAAATATACAGGGTATATTGCAACTTGACAGCCACGTCCGGTGTTCGTACCGGAGCTGGACCGGTACGAGGGCCACTAGTAACACCAGAAACGGATAAGCGGGGTGCGATCAAATCCACGACTCCGTACAGCACGGACCTACGTCGTCAATATATAGTTTACAAGCCATGTTTATATGAATTACGCCGAGATCGCTTTATGATATTCCGTGCCGGATCCTAAATTAGATGTAGCTTCAACATATCCCGTCGGCCAAGATAAACCCCTGAGAGAAGCTTCCAGCCATTGATTTTAGAAAATGGAACTTCACGTAACCCCGCATTGTCTGGACGAGGGAACTCCACAACTGGCCCGGAGCTCATCTTAATTCATATACTCTACCCCAACCCGCTCATTACCCCATAGATACCCCGCATCCGAATAAATGCCATGAATTAGGCAATCTTGTGTCCAACCTCTTTTTACTCCCAGATCTCACTTAGCCCTTGCTAGACACAATTGGCAACTCATTACCTTGTCCCGAGATGCACGAGATACAATGTCACCAGAGGGAAACCTACGATCTTGGGACACCTGTATATAATTGTCTGCCTGCTCGAATTGATTGCATTTCTACAGCATACGATTGCCATCTTTCAAGGTTTCACTACAGCATTTGATACCCTCAAGATGCTTTTTCAGTTCCTTAGGGGCAGCTCTTGCATCTCGGATGGGCACTGTGCATACAGCAGCGCCTCGAACGAACCTAGAACAAATGCCATCTATCAGGACGCATCAAAGCCAGTAAAATCTCGTGTCGCCGACCTTCTATCACGTATGTCGTTTCTTGAGCAGCTCGCACAAACCCGCAACGTGGGGGGCGTTCTCGGAGAAAATGCATCGCTCGACAACACAACTCTTTATTCATTTAATAATGGGCAAGGAGGCGGGTCAATACGTAAGTTGAAATTTTATTTATTAATATTAGAAGTTTCTACTAACGAAAACAAAGCTTTCGGCAACTATCGGAATCCGGCTTATCTTGCAGCGAAAACAATTGAGGATGTGATTCTTACATTTCAGAAGAATGACAGACTTCACGTTCCTCTGATTAATGTAGCGGATAGTGTTAATGGTGTGACTCTTCTCAACACCACACTTTTTCCGGCTACATTGAGCATGGGCCAGTTTTGGAACATCGATCTCTATGGAAAAGTTGTTCAAGCTATGTCCATGGAAAACCATGCTGTCGGAGTTCGCTGGGTCTTAAGTCCTGAGTTGGACCTAGCCGTCGAACCACTATATGGCCGAGTTGGCGAAATGTACGGCGAAGATAGATACCACGTGTCACGCTTTGGAGTTGCATACGTCAAAAACATGCAAGATACGGATTCGAAAGGATTCTCACGAGTCGCTACAACTGTTAAACATTGGGTTTATGGATCATCTCTCGGTGGGATCAATGAGGCCAGAATTATCGGTGGTATTAACGACTTTTACAACGTGCATTCTTATCCATATATGGCGGTATTCGAGGAGGTAAACCCGATGGCTCTCATGCCATCCTATTTATCCTACGACAATGTACCAATAACTATCAACATTCAATACACAAAGAACTTCATTCGAGATCTAGTCAAATTTGATGGAGTTATCATCTCCGACTATGCTGCAATATCACAAGTTCTTAGCACACAGCATACTGCAAAGAACATCCAAGCGGCTGGATTGAAGGCGCTCGCGGCCACAGTTAATCACGAACTTGGCCCCCAAGATTAATCTGGCATGGAAGCCCTTTCAACACTTTCTAAAAATCCAACCGTTGCAAAAGCGGTACGCGAAGCGGCTCGAAGGGTCTTAACTTTGAAATTTCTCACCAAAACCTTCGACGAACCTCTCCCAGATTTGAAGAAGCTTAACGGCTCTCTACGAACTGTAGATGCCATGCAGATAAATTTGGATATTACCCGCGAGTTTATGGTGCTTCTCAAAAACGACGGCATCTTACCTTTGAAGAGCTCTCTTCTTTCAAAGGTCGCTGTCATTGGTCCCATGGCTGACATCATCAACCCTGGTTCATATGCAGCGAGTGACTACTCGACAGGTTCAACAATATTGAGTGGAATCAAGAAGATATCGTCCGACGTTACTATCTCACGCGGCTTCTTCCGCAATAATGACACCAATTTTGCTACTATGAAGGCCGAGGCTGTCGCAAAGGCCAAAAATGAGGGACTCGCTGTTGTTGCCCTCGGTTCCGTGGCACAAATAGTCGACACAAACGCCAACGATCGCACTGATGGTGAAGGTTTCGATCAGGCGGATTTGGATTTCCCTGGGCCACAAAACGAGCTCCTTAAGGCCATCGTTGAGTCAGGCACCCCAGTCGTGCTCATAGTCAGTGGTGGTCAAGCATTTTCTATGGAATATGCTGCAAATGCCACAAATGCAATCATCCATACTTTCCTCCAGGGTGAACTAGGTGGAGACGTCGTGGCCGAAATCATTACCGGGAAAACGAACCCTAGCGGAAAACTCACCGTTTCCATTCCCCGTCTTTCATCCGCGGTGCCCATCTACTACAACTATATCAACAGTGACCGGAAGCAGGTTGGTGGCTGGCAGGACGTACACACCGACTACCAGTCACCTGTGCTTGATCGCCTTGCACTATATCCCTTTGGACACGGCCTCAGCTATACCAAGCTTGATATCTCAGGCGTTAGTGTGACAAATAACACGTCTACTCAGGGTCAAATAACTGTCAAGGCAATTGTCAAAAACACTGGCACTGTGCAGGGCAAAGAAGTCGTGCAGGTCTACTTCAACCAATTTGCACCAGATATCGAGAGACCTGTTAAAAATCTCGTCCGGTTTACGAAGGTTGATCTCAAGCCTGGAGCCTCCACAACTGTCAGCTTCAGCATTGCAGTTAGCGACTTGGGCTACTTCGTTAATGGAGTTAAGCAAGTGGATGCCGATCAGTACACCATTTTCGTGGGATCTAGCTCTGATGATGCCGATTTAATTGCAACCAAGATAGTAGTTAAATAAATAGAAACGAAAGGAGTGGACGTGTGTGTTTGGCTAATACTGTAAATATGGTAGTAATACATAACTACAAACCTCAAAAGATATTCGAAACGTTAAATATTTCTTCAAATATGTCTATGAACAAAATGTGACTATAATTATGGCATTCTATAAATTTGAATGAAATATAAATATAAATATTATTTTGGTGCCATTTGGAGCCTAATACATGATATGTTTTCAAGACAAACTCCATAATAACTCATCTACCAGAGTGGTACAACTAAAATAAAATTGCGACTTTGATAGGCTTATAGGATGAATTGCGTCTAAGAGTCTAAGTTCTAAGTTGTTACATGACATGATCTTTTAGGACCACCCTTAGTAAATAGCTCGGCGTGCAACTCCAAGCATGACAATAACTATTGTTGTGGCAATCCCCGTACGGACTACTTCTTGGATCTTCACTATCAAAGAATTCCCAGAATGTGTCCGCACCTGCTCTAGCCATTCCTCCCCAGTATTCACGCATCAATTTCAAGCATTCTTCTTGACCACCACAACGAGCAAGACCTTCAGCAACGTGGTGGTATGCGTAAGGCGTGAGGGGTTTGGTAGCCTCTGGGTTTGTCATGGCGGTCTTGATTGCAGTAAGGCAAGTTTCAGCATCAGCTACACCAGCGAGAGCCAGCCATGCTTGGCTTATCCACGAAATTTGGCGATCGGGGCCACTGACAAAGACCCCGAGTGATGAATCATAGAATGACAATGCAGCCGCTGTCATTTTCTCTACAATATCCAAAAATGGCGGAGGTTCTGAGACAAGTAAAGCTAGTTTGTTGACTTCTTTGCAACAGAAAAGCACCACGCCATGCATGCCAGCTGCGGTATCTAATCCCTTGGACCAGTCCAGAAATTTCCAGGCCTTAGTTGCGTCAGGATTGAATTTCCCGGCCTTATCTAGATGCAACAGTGCCATTTGCATACTGCTTATAACTGTAGGCCAGAGCTCAATTGCGGTTTGCACATCTCCAGACGCAACAGCA
Organism: Pseudogymnoascus sp. 03VT05; assembly: GCA_001662645.1. Taxonomy (NCBI): domain Eukaryota; kingdom Fungi; phylum Ascomycota; class Leotiomycetes; order Thelebolales; family Thelebolaceae; genus Pseudogymnoascus; species Pseudogymnoascus sp. 03VT05. The sequence continues at coordinate 77,884 of KV459432.1, forward strand.
TATTCGTAAACAGTTGGGCCAAATAGTGCGTCATAGTCCACAATGTAATCCGAGGCCGGGGAGAGCTTTGGTTTCTCGAAAACGCATGCAGGAATACTACCATCCTCACGAGGAAGCGCTGCGAACATGTATAAACAGCGCTTGACCAAGCTGTAATCCTTAAACGTGCAGTAATTGGTCAAAGCTTGAAGCCTTAAATCACCCATCCATAATCTTCGATCTCGTCGTGGTCCATCTTCAAACACTGTCTGCATGCAATTTTGAAGGGTTACTTGGCTGATTCGATCAATGGAAACAAGTTCTTTGTCGCTAGTTTTCAAGGTTTCGACGCTTGACATCGTGACAGGCGACACGGCGCTCACAGCACGTATTTTGATGTCGGAAAAACGTATCTTGTATTTTTGAGAAGTGTCAATGATTTCGATTTTGACATAGCGAAATGCGTATCTTCGTGGCATCTCAACATCTGTTGGGAGCCAGTCCACATTTATGACTTCGTCCGGGAGCCAGCTCGTGCTGATCCAGGTGTTGCACGGGTGAAGACTTTCGGTAACATCATACGGTATTTCGCCGAACGTGACTCGTAATCGAGCAGGCGCATCGATATTGACACCATCGACACTCAAATGAAAAGAAATGTAGCCAACCCGGTGAGAGCCGAAGTCTAAAATAAACTGGTCTCCTCGTCCATAGGAAATCGATGAGAGCTGTTCGACAGTGTACTTTGGAAGCCCTTTGCACTTAAAGAATTCCTCTGGCTCTGGCTGGAACTCAATGACAAAAAGAGGGCGATCTATCCATTCGTGCAATATCGGCGTCAATTCCTCTGCGGTTCGGGCGAAGCCATGATTGTAAATTGTCTTCGGTACCACCTCGACCTTCTGATTTTCTGGGACCTCCAGAACTTCACCAATTGAACCCATCCGAAAATGCAAACTGGGACTTGAAGTGCTTGAGCCTAAAATCCAGCATGGAGATAATACCCCAAGAATGTATTAACGACTCGAATTGCCGTTCTGCAATAAAATGACAGTCAAAATTAGACGTTGGAGAGTGTGTTCATTTCCCAATGGTAAATCGAGTCTCTATCAGGCGATAAATGGTCTCCTACATGAATGAGGGGTGGCGAGGCCGCTTTCCCGGAGGAAAAAATTGGAGAAATGCAACATGCCTTACCATCTTTCTCGGAAAGCACTGTCACGAAAGAATACAAGCATTAGAGTTACTGAATGTGGATCGAGCAAGATTCCGGAGCTATCCCACGGTCTAGGCCTATCCTATTCTAGCCTAGCTCCGCTCGTACCGGCGTCGCCCCGGAACGAGGAGAATTTTGTGGGGTAGAGAGTCTGTGTGGGGTACGCAGGAGCCGCATTTCCCCGCCAAGGTGTATATTGTGGCAACTGAACTATTCCGTTTCGGTTCAATATGCACCAACTCACGATCCTATGCCGCGGGCTCGGCTTGAGACACGACGAAATCTGACACGGCTGGCTCGCTCCTGGACATCCATTGTTAGCTTCATTCTATTCGGTTCTGTCGAATAGAAACCGGGGACTCCGTGGTGCGGGGTGTACAGGGGCTGCATTGCTCATGATTATGGGCAATAATTCTTTGGTTTCCATGTGGCTTCTCACCATCACATCTGCTTGTGGTTATAACCCACGGTTCCTCCCCCCCCATCGACGACACTAAGCGACCGCATGTTCTCGTTACCCCCAACAGCCAACAGCCAACTTCTCACTTTCCACTTCGAAAACAAAAGCAAAGGTAGAGGTATCGAACTTTACGACCTTCAAATTTTCGGTTCCGTGGCAGAACCGCCGCCATGGGGAAAGCCGTAACCATCGGATCTGGTATCTTCTTGTCCATTGGAGGTAGGCTGGCCTTTTACCGTTCAAAGACGTGCAATATGCATAAGTACATGTGAATGAAGCACAGGTGCTAATTGATTCTACCAGGTTTCCTGTTTGGTTATGATAGTGGTGTGATAACTTCGACCATTGGCCAAGAGACCTTCATTGAGTATTTTGGCAACCCAAGTGCCTCCGAAACAGGTGGCATTGTCTCATCTTTCACCGGAGGGGCAATCATCGGTGCACTGTCGGTGTCATGGCTTGCAGATAGTTTAGGCCGCAAGAAGTCCGTCTTTATCGGAGGAGTCATTTCATCTTTTGGCTGTGCGCTGCAAGCCGGTGCCGCCACCATTGGTATGCTGATTGCTGGCCGTTTCATCGCTGGTATCGCCGTTGGTCTCCTCTCCGCTATTGTGCCCATGTACTGCGTAAGTCGCACTTTCTGGCCGGACGCTCCTTATCCCAGTTAAACTGACTGCTGTTTAATAGTCCGAAATTGCTGAAGCCTCCTATCGTGGTGCCCTTAGTGGCTTGCTCCAATTTATGTTGTCCTGGGGATTCTTCGCTGCCCAATGGATTGGATATGGTTGTAACTACAGTAGTACTGCGTTCCAATGTAAGGTCTCTCTTCTAAGTATTCAATGGCATGCCTAATGTAGTCAATAGGGCGTTTTCCTCTAGCTTTCCAAGTCGTTCCAGGACTTGCTCTTGCGGGTGGAATATGGTTCCTTCAGGAGAGTCCAAGATGGCTCATGGAGAAAGATCGCCACGATGAGGCCCGAGAGGCACTTCGTCTCCTCCATGGAAACGGTAACAACAAAGAATATCTTGAGCTCGAATACCGCGAAATCCACGACACAATTGTTGCCGAGAAACAAGTTTCCGTGCGTTCCTGGGCCGGAATGGTTTCGAAGCCCGCTTGGAGGCGCCGCCTTGCTCTAGGAATGGGAATCCAGGCATTTGGACAGCTTTCTGGTATCAACGTCGTCAATTATTACGGCGTTCCTATCTATAAGCTTCTCGGTATCGACACCCGTACATCGCTTATGATCATTGGCATCTCTGGATCTCTTTCCATCGTTTACTGTGCCTTTGGTCTATACTTCTTGGAGCGTGTCGGCCGCATCAAGCCCATGATTTTCTCCGCCATTGGTTGTGCACTCACGCTTCTTGTCAATGCCGTCCTCAGCCAATACTATGTCACCAGTGAAAACACAGAAAGCGCCAATGGAAATGCGCTTCGAGCAATGGTTGCCATGAACCTTGTTTTCAGTTTCTTCTTCACCTTCACCGGAATCATAACCTGGGTGTACCCAGCAGAAATCTTTCCCGTTGAGATTCGCGCTCGCGGCAACTCGCTCTCGACGCTTATGAACTGGTGTCTCGGGTTGCTCATTGGCCAGATCTCCCCGTTGGCGCTTGATGCTGTCGGATTCCGCTACTTTTATGCCTTCTTCGTCTTTAACCTATGCGCTGCCATTTGCTACATCTTCTTGTTCCCTGAGTAAGTCATCCTCTTTCATATATTATATTACTATTATCATTGTATACACATTACTAACACCTGGCTTTCTCTCAGGACCAAGGGTAAAACACTTGAGCAAATGGATACCATATTTGGTGACCAGCTCGTCCCACACGCGCTGGAAGGCCCAGAAGCAGCTGATGCAGCCTTGAAAATATTTCAGGGGAAGCATGCTGCCACCGCCGAACAAGAGGAGCACGTCGATGAAACCGAGCCAAAGGCTTAATTGTGCAGCGGATCGTCTTCTGGAATTCAGCACGGCCTTGCAGCACCAGTTTATCAGTATCTTTCTATGTTGACCAACCTCGGTTTGTTGCTCGCGGCAATTAGAGATCGGTAATTTATATCTGTATCATTTGCTGCAATTTATCGTGACGTACAGCTTGTAATGAAAGCCTTTCACTTCTTAGTTGTGTTGTCGATGATAATTAGCGGTTTTGCGACAGTTGCTGTGTCGGTCGAGTTTATTCTAGTGTTAGTATTACTTTGGTATGACGGTAATTCTTTAGTCCCTTTATTCCTACCAGGGAAATCCTTTTAGGGACCTGAGCTACGCAACGAAAACGTCGAGAAAATGATCCCTTGCCTCACTACGTTTAATCCGGCCAACTTACTCGCCCACTAATCACACCCACTTAATTCTAAGAGAGTCATACTATACCATATTCGATACCTTTATTCAGAGTGAACTAAATCTTGTATATAAAAGAGTATATATGATGCCTAGTCCTTTTGAGTTTGTATGAAGCAATTATTTTTGCCTTTCATGTTATATCTCACTTCACTCGCGACATAATTTATGCAGGAACTGGCCCTCCCTCATTTTTCACCCACGGCGTGCTCAGCTTCAAGAGCTTTCCAAAATCCGGTGTTCCAACACCAGTAACCGGATCCCAACCCTTTGTAGCATTCCAGCTTGCGCCTGGGATGACTGGGCTACCATTTGGCTCGGAGTTAAATCTGGAGTATCCATTGCATCCCGTCCCTGCACCATGCACAATATCGTTGAATCCAATATGTCCAATGGCGTAGATCCATGGGTTCAAAAACCCAAGAGGAGGAAGCCAGGATGACAAGCGCGCAGAGTTGAGGAGCGAGATTATACCGGCTGCTGCGGGAGACGCGCATGAAGTACCCTGGTATTGAACGTCTTTTCCGCTGTCGTAAACGTGATAGCGGTATGATTGCGCTGCGATATCAGGGAAGCCGCGGCCTTTCTTGTTGTAATAACCAGCATTCTTGTCACCGATTTGAGCAAGGTAGCCGCGAACTGCGAGTTCTTGGTAGAGCGGGCGAGGCCAGACGTCAGAAAATCCTCCCGAGGAGAAGTAGGTGGCCTGCTCGGGTTCAATATTGCGCGTACCACCGACGGATGTGACCCATGGGCAGGAGGCTGGGAACTGAGGTTGGAACTTGGTGGTGTTCTTGCCGTCGTTGGAGAGGCAGAAGTCTCCCGTGCCAGAGTCACCAGAAGAGAATAGGACCGAGGTTCCACGAGCGCCGAGTTGAGCGAAGAGTTGGCAGACTTGCTTGGCGTAAGGGAGGGGAATTTCCTAAGTTTGTTAGCTGACAGGTGGAAGATTGCCGGGCATTAACTTCTTACCTGCTCGTTCTCTCCGTATGAAATAGAGATGACTTGAGGAATCTTGCTGTTTGGCAACTTCAACAAGGCGAGAAGGAAATCAAGGTACGGCTCATTGGTGTTGTCGCTCGGAGTTGGGGAGGCTCCATCTGGAATGAGAAGGCCACGCCCGCCAACACTGAACTCAGTGACGGGGTTGGGGAATCCAAGACTAAGTGCGTACTGGTTGTCGAGGTTGGCCTCTCCGCTGTCGTCGGTACTATTTTGATCATCGAGTCCACCATTGAACTTAATGACGGTAAAGTTCTGTCCGGCAGCGTAAGGGGCATATGCGTCCTCGAACTTTTCCAAGTCAGAGTATCTGGCGTATTCTTCTAGGAAAGATGCGTAACCAACTCTGCTACCACTCTTTGGATCACCCTTGTAGTGAACATTGTAAAGTTGAAGAAGACAGGTTGGTGTAATTGAAACATTACAAGCGGGATCAACCGTGGAAGAGGCAGAAGGGGTCCACTTTAGGGAAGACACAGCTTGTCCTTCTTCAACAATTTGAACAGTCGACTTCAACTTTTGAATGCCTCCAAATCGAGTTGTCGGCTGGACAAAGTTGATGTGAGAAGCAATCTCATCCGGGACCGAGTATTGGAGGGTTCGAAGAACAGGGGCCTTCTCGTCAGCGTTGCTGAACCACTGGAACTCGGTGTTCAGTAACTTGTTCGCGGCTCCAACATTCGTCTGGAGCACGATCCAATCGCCGTCATCAGCAATAGATGTAATGTTATTATCCAATAGCCAGCTGATAACAGTATTGGATGTCTCATCCGTAGGAGCTAACAAGCTTCTCAGCTCGAGACCCTCGTAATGCTGGCCATACTTGGCATTGTCCGGCGTCGAGACAGCAAGCATCTCCTCGTAGAACTTGTCAACATTCTGTTGTTTTAATGACAATCGAAGCTTGATGGCCGTCGCATCCTTTGCGGCACCGACCAACGACCATCCTCTCGGGACCTCACTCAATTGCTCGAATGGCTGAATAGCCACTACGGCCGAAGCCGAGAGCAGGAGAGCCTGAACGGCATAACGAAGGGAGAACATGATTGGCAATTGCAACATAAGCAAGCTGTGGAACTGGGAACAGAAAAAAGGGCTATGAGAACAGTACTTATAGTATCACACCTACCTGACTATCTACCTACTTACCTACTTAATCCGTCCAGTCTAGATTCCGTCATTATTAACGATTTTGCGCCGTCCAAGCATGGTCATGCATCACAAAGCAGAATGACAGGCAGGTACTGGACCCCGATCTCTACAAACATGTAGAAACCTTCTTAATTGAGCCTGGCACGGTCGTTCCGCGTACATTATATCCCAACTCCCCCCTGGCGACAATTATGTTGCTTATCCGGCTGCGGCTTGTGGTTGGTACAGATGGTGATGGCCTCGGGCAGACGACCTAATTAAGTATGATTGAACGGTCACGGCGAGTCTAATGCGCTAGCCTAAACGGGGAGGTAGATGGCTTTCTTAATACGCTAGCGTTATCTTGGCCTCGTGCCGACAAACGACATCGCTATTATTTGGTGAGAGAGCAACAACTCCGAGGACGCCAACATGCGACAAAAAATGCTTGTGGTGGTCCTAAATATTGAGCTTGGGTAGGCACGGGCACAGCCAAGTATAGCTAACAGGCAATAAGCATTCTCCAAGAAGCTTTTGCCACAAGAGGGCGTGATTTACGTAGAAGGGATAAACCAACTTTGCTACAAAATATGGTCGCGTCACGTATCAGACGCCAAGGCATCACAGGGCTTGGCCTCCATCGCGACCTAGTTTGTGATCGCTCAGCTTTACCATGCGCTTGAACTCCCATTTCGCGACTCTTCAGGCATGATGGGCACGAGTACCCGACCCAACAATTTAAACGGCGCCTATGCGCCCGTGGACACCCCAGGAGACCAGCGGCCGTCAGAAGGCCATGTGATAGCTGCCACCAATCGGGCGCGTCCGCATCCAGCCTTTGTCACTGATGAGTGACCTACCCTTTTCACAGACACTCTGGGGAACATTCTAATACGACGCGCGCCGGCCGTGAGAATGATATGTTACATCAGCGCTATCCTACTCACCACTGACTTCCTCACCGTGGGACTCTCGGCGAACGCGTCGTCTAATGTCGACTCGACAGAAACAGCGTCGGCTGTCGATCCTGCGGGCATATTAATAATCACCGTTGCCGGCTTCGGAGAGATGACTTTGTTCCCTATCTTGTCGTTTTGCTTCCTCTTCTGGAACTGGCATGTCGCCTACTTCCTTAGCATCGCTCTGATCGGGGTCTCGGCCCTGGGCACTAGTGCGTATGGGGTGGCTATCATGGCTATTAGTATGAGTAATTCGGTATGCGCCGATAAAGGAAGCTGCAACGAAGCGCTGAAAAAGAGGTTGGCTGCTTCGTGCATTAGGGTCTTGTTAACGTGCGATGAGCCCTACTCCACTTCCCCGCAGACCTGGTTGCTAACGTCAGTAGTGCTCCATTTTGCTTAGTGCTTGCGTTTTGGTACTTTTTGAAGGCCCGACAGGAAGTTCTGAAAGCCAAAGCAGAGTTTCGGAGACCGATCCAGACACCCTTACGACGACTCGATGGTGGACATGATTTGGAACCCTTGTTCGTACCAAGGGACGAGCGTTGAGCACAGTGAGATTTTTATTGCGCTGAATGATGAGAGATGAGTGAATTAATAGCGAGGTGGATGACTACGAGCGGATACCCAATACTGTATTTTTTTGTTCGTTTTTACTACATATAATTCTGTTTTTAGAAAAACTAGTACTCATGGTGTCCTACAGCTATATATCTACCACAAAAGACAATAGATCCAAGAGAATTGCAAAATCAGATGATTTAGTAATCCAGCTATATTACTGTGTGATTATTTGATATCTACGACGACAACCCTAAGACTTCCCCTTACTAGGGCCGGGTAGCAGGCTTAATAGACCCAAGAAGATCTCAATGGGGCTTTTGCCGGACCATTTATCTTGTGAGTTCCCGTGGTTTATGCACTCGCCGCCGATCTGCGGGTTGGTCGAGTCCCAGACGGCCTTCTGAACCTGGTCTTTGCCGCAGGGGATGGAGGTATCGAAGTGGAACAGGACGCCCCTACCATAAGCCTTACACCCCCATGACATTGGGGTCTCGCACCCTCCCTGATTCTTAAGAACCTTAAGGAAATGGTTACCGCATTCCTGGACCTCGTATGCCGGAGTCAACCCGATGGGCTCGGGGATGTACACAGCCCAACCAAAAGAGTCGCCGGCCGGATGATATGGGTTGTTCGCAATCCCACCCTCACAAGATACCGGGCCACGGGGCGAGTCGCCCTTGTCGTCGCATCCGTTTAGCCACGCCGCCGGTGCGCCAGTGGCGGGATCAATAACGACGTAGCTGGCGCGGCCCGATTTGTCCATGATGGCATACCGCACGTTGTCGCCGTTGGCCCCGACCCCGCTGGCAAACACGCCGCCCTCTCGCCAGCCATATTGGGACTTATCTTCGTCTCCCTCTTTTTTGAATTCGTAGTTGTTGTACCATACCTTAGCGACGCCATCGATTTTTCTCGTCCAAACGTTGACCAAAAATTAGCACAGAATCGCGGACATCACAGACGCCCAAGGACTCCGGGATATCAAGCGTTAACTTACCCGTTAATGTCGAGGAATTTAATCTCGTCGGGATTCTCGTTGATTCCCGACGCATCCATCTTGGGGAACGGAATAAAGTAATTGCCTGGACCACCCTCACTCCAGTTGTTGCGGTAAATTGTGGTGCCGCCGTTGGGTTTCAAGAAGATGTAGTCGGCATACTGGAACACCATGTCCCCTGGTCCGAGGCCGCTCGCGATTTGGCCCATCTCCTTGAATTTCCACCCAGTCGCGACCCCACTATCTCTGCCTTCGTTGAGCCAGACGCTCAGGGCGCCGATTACAGGATCAAGAACCAGGTAGTCGTCGAGATCGTCCCTGCGAATGTCAATTATCAAATCAACGCAGATAGCTTCTAGATAGCTCTAGGTAGCACGCACCTGTTGATGTCGGCAAACAGAACCTGACTCGCCGGGGCGCGACCAGAAGCAATGGGTTCACCTCCATTCAGGGCTTCAAACTTCCAACCCATGCCTTCGTCTGGGCCCTTATTGAGACTGGTAAAATAGTCAGCATGCGCCGGGATTTCTCGTGCTTCTGAAACACTCACTAAACGGAGATAGATCCTGTGTCGTGGTCGAGAATCACGTAATCATCGATCTATACGCATCATATTTAGCAAGGCAATGTCAGGAGAAGGCGAATAAGATCCACCCACAGTGTCGCCATCAATATCAGCAAATACCACGCTGTCCGAAGCTCGACTCGTGTCGGCCGACCCGCGGTTCAGCCACAGATGGACGGATCCATCACTTGCAATATACGAGTAATCTGCTTTTCCGTCTCTGCCGGAGCAATCCTGCATTAGCCAAGTTGATGTATTTAAGGAAGGCGATGAAAAATGAAAATTATTCGAACCCGTCAACATCGGCAATTCTAATATCCCGCCAGTTCTTTGTGTTCTTAATTCCGGTGGCTATGGGTTGGTTCCCTTCCTGTTTGGCGAAAAGGGGTACCCCACTCTTCTGGGTCATGATGTTCAGATAGCCAGAAATCCCGGCCTCATCGTCAAAAATGAGGTAGTCTACAAATGAGTTAGTGCTATTGTTATTCACCGACGGAGAAAACACCAAAATATGGCGTGGAAAGCTCACCATCCCGTCCGTCTCCATCAATCTACCTTCTTATTAGTACTTGCAGAACCGACGACGGAGGCTCATAAACTTACATCCGCAAAGACGATCGTATCGAGGTCAGTAACACCACTACCCGCCGTAATGCCCCCTTGTCCGAGCCACACTGCCGCAGATCCCTGGGCGCCGACAGTGAGATAGTCAGCCCGCCCATCGCCATTCATGTCAGCCAGACGAAGCGTCTTTCAGTTGGCATGTGGCACGCCAGAAGCGATCTGTCCGCCTTCCACGAATTTCCAGCCGTGCGCCCACCCGGCGTCGGGCCCGTGGTTCCAATAGATATCGGCAGATCCGTCGTCGGGGTTGACGACAAGGTAATCATCAAGTCCGTCGCCATTCATGTCCTACACCGTCGTTAGCCCGTAGTCGCGTAATCACTCGACGCAATATAATACAGCAATGTGGCGACTAGTGGGATAGACAACATACAGCGAGAAAAATGGAATCAGACGGGCCACGGCCATCCGCGAGCAAGCCATCCTCCCCAGCCTTTACCCACGCATTAGGATACTTATTCAGCCAGCAGCAAATAGCTCCAGTATCTGGGGTCGATCCAGACGTAGTCTGTATCTTACCGTCAGCGCCATTGATCTATACTCGCCTCGAATTGGCTATTTTCTTACCTGCTTTGCCATCCCCATCCATGTCGTGAAGCCTATACACGTCCGACGCATCAGTCATTACTTCCACCATTAAGTTTGGCATTGTGTTCATACCGGGCATAATTGGGATCCAGACCAGTCGCTGGCATAACCTGACCCACCGATTCCCATTTGCTGCGAAACTTGAAATCTCCATTCACGCCCCGCCCAGACGCCAACTTGCCGGTTGAGTACCAATGAGGGTTCACCTTGCATATTTTCCGAGACTCCAACGAGGCTGTCTTACCAGCCTCAAAGATCTCGGCTGGCGTCTTCACCGTGATGGGGCTGGTTTCCCAGTCGAGAGGCGGGATGTTCTCGTCGGGCCCGCCGTTGGTGCTGATATCTCGCACCGGGTCCGGTCCCTCTGGCACCGAGATCCAGCTAGGCGGAATCTGCGTCATGAAGTCGTACCACCAGTCACCCATTGTACGGTATCCGCCGTCCGTGGGGTGGTTGCCGTCACGCAGTAGCGCTGTTGGGAACTTAGTAAAGTCCACGGCGATGACATGCTTGCCGGCCGCCGAACGGGTTTTCACAACGCCCGGGACGAGGGCTTGGAACTGCGAGGTTTGTGGTGCCTGTTCTGGCCGCGTGGTGCTGATAATCATGGCAACCAGGATGGTGGCGTCGGGGCACTTTTGAATCATCTTGTTGATCAGAGCCCGAGTCTCTCGGCCGCCGCGGCGGGGTCACGGCCCTCGGTGGAAACAGTGCTATCCGGGCTCATGTCATTGGTGCCAGCGTGGAGGAGAATTATGTTGGGTTTCTGGGCTAGAAACTCGTCAATGTGGTCGTGCATATACTTGATTGTCTTGACAGACCATGCTGCCTGGATAACCGCTGTATTAGTTTCCAGAGTCGGATGCCAGGAGTTCTATTTTAGCACTTACAAAGTATGGATCATCCATAGATCCGTACCGCTCGGTGCCGGCAAATACGACCTTATCGGCTATGGCACGGAAACGAAGTCAGCAATTTACAGTAAATTATAACGGAGGCAGCTTACCCGACAGGTCGCTCCGCAGCTGATTTCTGTAGCCATTATGGACATCGCCCAGCCAGCCCACAGTGATAGAGTCGCCGACGGGGAGAATGCGTAGCTTCGTGCCGTTGGTCACGGCGACTCCTGGCGCTGTACTAGCATATTGGAGTGGAAGCCCAGGTGGCAACTCTTGGGTCACACCTTGAGCAAATATAAGGATAAGCTAACAAACAAGGCTAGCCAAAGTGTTCAGGCCGTGAGGACGCATCTTGGGATTTGGCCAACTAGTTGTTGCGCCTGCACAAACTGCGTTGGAGAGGAGCCATATTGAGAGGCCGATCCCGAGTTCTTATATCTTTCTTTGTAACAATTAGGATTCGTAACAACGTAATAGTCAAATCCTATCTATCTCTTCACTACAAGGTAGTTTTTCTAGCAGGCTTAACCACCTGTCCACCACTCCATGAGAGAGTATAGTTTGATCTACCTGAGTTCTGTAGTTTACTATGAAGCTGTATCATTGAGGATCATAATCCTCGCCAAGATGCACCATGGATGAGAGCCAAGTCTCTAAATTTAGCAATGACAATGGGGGCCACAGAGCGGGCTCAAAAGCATGAATTGATGTCTCCGAAAAGCATGACCGAGCTACGATCTCTGCATATATTTTGCAGAGGTGGGTAGCTTGAGTGAATACTACAGGGAAGCTAATTATTAATAATAACCACGGAATGGAAACATGCTTGACAGAAACGTACCTGCTCGTGTGACACAGATGAGAAAGCGTTTGATCTTATTTCATTGCATTTTCGCCCATCGCTCACCAAGCCCACGCTATCCGCACTCTCACCTTGCTCAACATGCTCAATTATGTCCATATATCTAATACCGCCGTCCAAAACGCTAGAAGTTGAAACTTCCATATCGTGAGCGAGGTAGTCCCATCACGTAACTTTCGGGTCCATCAGGGGGGCGGGTGGCGCCGCCCCGCCGCTAAGACGGATGGCACCAACTTAGCTGTAGTATCCGGATCCCACGTTTGATATGCAGTTAAGTGAGTAACCACCCAGCGAAATGCCCACTATTGCATATATCCCCGCCGATATTTACAGGCCGTCAGTATGTCAATCAACCCCCAAACCCAATCCCCCTTCCTCACCCTCCCCCCCGAGATCCGCGACGCCATCTACCTCTCCCTCTGGCGGTCCCACGGCCTCCGCCAGCACATCATCTGGCACGGCAACGACGAGGACGGGCGTCATTTCTGCCACTGGCCATGCACAACCGACTTTTCCGTCGACGACAGTCTCCAGCGCGATATCGAAGAATTAAGAATCCGACTAGGCGTCCGTCTCGGCCATAATATGGGGGGTTTTGCGTCGAGGCGGGATCCCGAGGTGTCAGTGCTGACTCGCCGGCTGCAATCGCCGTGGATGAATCACTGGGCGTGCGGTGAGCGCGCGGCGGAGGTGTATGGGAGTGATGCGAATTGGGGCTCTACAACCTCGGGGATGGACTGCTGGAAGACGCACACTTGGAGGAATCACTCTTGGGACAGATATAAGGATCCTGTACCCTCTTGGAGTCCTTACCTCCCCATGTTATTGTCATGCAAGCTCCTGTATGTCTCCTCATCCGCCCCTCTTTCACTCCTAGCCCCAACATCGTTATACGTACGAGATTTACTCACCTCACGCGCCTGGCTCTTCAGATCAGAGGAATGCCTGAAATCCATCTACGAATCCACAACCTTCACATTCACCGACATCTACACCCCCCAATCCTTCCTAGGCCACTGCGCCCTCCACCCCGCCATGAAGAAGTGGCCAACTCTACCCATCACCCCCCCAGCCCTCCACGCGCATGCCCGCTCCCTCGAGCTAGCCCTAATGCCCGACTTCCCCTCCTCCCTCCTCTGCGCTACCCACGACCTCCCCCACCGCCACCCGGTCTACGACTTCCACTGGCTCCACCTCCCGAAATTCCACAACCTCCGCACCCTCAACATCTGGATCTCAGCGCGGTCGTTGACTATGGCCCATTCAAAGTTCGATCAATCCTACGGCTTCACCGGTATCACCGAGCACGACGCCGTTGCGCTAGAGGGGATCCTAACCCATCTGAGCAGCCGAGTAGCGGAGGCCACACTAAGCACGCCTCTAGCTCCGAGCGTAGGATCGGCAGGGGAGGGATACCTATCCGGCGCCACCGACGGCGTCACCGCGCGCGTCTATAAACGCGGCTCAGGCGATCGATTCCACGCCGAGCTCCAACCTATCACACCCGGCGGCACGTACGACGGCATCATCTATACCAGTCCCACGAGGTACGCTATCCCTATCCCTATATCCGTAGACCCTGCCTCCTCTCCTAACGCTGGGTCTTACCTGTCTGTAGAGAGGTCCGAGTATCGCTCAATGACGGGGCGTATCTTCTCATGAAGGAGGTGTGAGGGCGGGGTGGTTGGTGGGAGGGAGGTCGTACTCGGTTTTCTGGAAGCGCAGGAGCGGCGAAATATGGAGCTCATCCCAATATCGATATAAGAACCATTTTTATATTACCACCTGATATTCCCATCGTTTCCCCAAGTAACATATTTATGTTATAGGTAGAGGTAATCTTTGAATCTGACAAGGTTGCGTGGCTAGTATGGTATTCCCTTAATCGTATGGCACCACCTCACCTCAACTTATATGAGAAAATTTCTCACTACAAAACCTTCTCATGGTACTCCCACACAATCAGAGCGTTTGATATCCCAACTATCCCCACAGCCTCACCACCCCGTCATATCCCCCCTTTCTGCAGCTTCACACCCCACGAGCCTCTTCCATCCTCTATTCGAAAAAAGAAGACACATCAATATATCACCACACAGAAGGCACTTCACACTCCGAACACCCCCAACACATCCTCAAAAACTCAAATATACACAAAAAGAGAATATATCTTATCATTTCACATCACATCCCCCTCATAATCTGCAATCTCTCATACAGAAGTAGATGAACACATATAGTCCATTCGCTCCCCCCTCTCCATCTCACTCACTCACAACCCCGCTACTCTAGCGAAAGTCGTCTACCGCCGTCTATTACCACCCATCTATAAAATTCCACATCGCTCATGTATATCCACCATGCGATTTCCCATCCTCCATCATACGCGCAAACCTCAAGAAAAGAAAAGAAAAGGGAGAGACGAGGGCCACGCCACCACGAAAGCCGCGCGCCTGCTCTCCTCCCTTCGCCACGAGCTCAGGGACTCAGCCCCATCCGCCCGGCCAATAAAAAATGCAGTGTTATGGAATTGAAAATGTTGACAAAAAATGAAAAATTTGTATGCGCCCGACCAAGATGGATCGTACTGTAGTCTCTCATCATCTGACAAAAAAAGATATCCAAGCAAGTAGTAAAAACAAGCACAAAAACACGCTAAAGGAGAACAAAATTCGTAACAAGGCAACACAATGTCGTCAGATCGGTTGGGTTGGGTTGATCGGCTCAAATGCTCATATCCCCCGTCTCAACATTATGCTTCTGGCACGCCACCATAATTTCAACCTGCTTCGCGATATCGCCCAGCCTGCTCAGGACGACCTTGTTGCCATCCACGAACCCGAAGATGGTATACTCAATCCCAACATCCTTGCAGAAGTCGCGGACCAGCGCCTGCACTCTGCGCAAGTTGTGGCGGGGCACACGCGGGAACAGGTGGTGCACGGCCTGGAACTGGAGTCCGCCGTGGATGAAATCCAGCCAAGCGGGACAGTCAACGTCCATGGTAGTGCGCAGCTGCTTCTGGGCGAAGGACTCAGTCGCGCCGAGGTCGGCGGTCGACATGCCCCAGTGGGAGAGCGTGATCTGCACGTGAAGCGGCATGGTGATGATGTGGGAGACGAGGACGAAGGCGACGCGAAGGGTCCAGGTGGGGATCGTGAGCCAGAGGAGGCGGTAGCCGAAGAGGTACCAGTAGCAGGCCATGAAGAGGATTTCGGTGGGGCGCGTCCAGGCCGCGGTGCCCTTGTTGGAGGAGCGCGGGGAGATCAGGTGCAGCCACGAGAGGAGGTAGAGGTTGAAGCGCGCGATGCCCATGACGGGGTAGTAGGTGTACTTCTGGAACTTGATGGCGATCTCGCAGGCGCGGTCCCAGGCGAAGTCGAAGTTGTAGTAAGTGGAGCGGAGCGACTGGAAGAACATGGGGGAGTTGGCGAAGAGGGGGACGTTCTGAATATCAGGGTCGTGGGCCTGAGATATCTGGTTAGCAAAGGGTCTTATTTACTGGTTCAATGGGTGCTTACTGGGTGGTTGGGAACCAAGTGGTGGACATTGTGGCTGCTCTTCCACCATCCAATGGATAATCCACAGCAGAAATCCGCAATAAAGATTCCAATGAGAGTATCAGCGATGTAGTTGTGGGTGATAGCCAAGTGACCAGCGTCATGCGCCGTAAACATGATCTGGTGCCAAAACAGGCCCAGAAGCATGGCGGAAGTCATATACCACTCGTACTTCAACGCCGTCATGGAGAGGGCGAAGATAGAGACGTAGCGGATACACTCCTTTCCATATTCCCAGAAGCGACACTCGTAATGGCCGTCATCCTGAACCTTCTGGTGTAGCTGGCGGTACCTGTTGATGATTGTCCTCTGGGTCGCCGGGTCCACAGATGGGAATCTGCCAATATCCGAATCGATCTCCAACTGCTCAGCGAGGTCCATGAACTCAACCTGTGTGCAGCTTCTTGGGAACTTGTCCAACGTGCCAGTAACCAGCTGGTTCACGTCCAATTTGTCCTGCACGCAGCTGAGCAGCGGCTTCTCATCCGGGCAAGGAGGCGGTGCGCCCTTCTTGTTGCAGGTGCCATCGGTTCCAGAGAGAGCTGAAGTCTTCGAGGGGCAGAGGGTGGTTGTGATCGTCTTTGCGCATTTTCGCATATTCGCTTCCCCTTCGTATGGGCGGAAGATACCACCCGAAATGGGGGGCTCAAAGTTGACCCATGGCCCGTCTATGTATCCAATTCGAAAGCTATCCATCCTCGGCAGGGTTTCCGCAGAGTGGTAGCTATAGATCGACACGATATGTTTAGTTTTTGTTCTCTCGTTTTGAAGGGGGGCAAGGGCAGATGAGTTTGGAACAACTCAATGGCAGGTGCTTGATGCGGCAAGGACCATGAGAGCTTTGATGGTTCGAAGAGAGAAAGAGTGAGAGTCTGCCTTAATTTACATTTTGATCTCGTCCGTGGCATCTCTGCCCACCATGTGCTGAATCGGCAGCTTGCCTCCGGGATGCCTCTCGAGCCATTTGTCCAGGCGCAGGACCTTGTTGTCGAAGATGACGATGGATTGATTGTTTGCAATGAGCCCTTCGATCTGGCGGCGAGAGAGAACGCGAGAGCGGCTCATCTTGGTGGCGGTTTGAGTGAAAGAAGGAAGAGCGCCCCGGGGGATTGGGCAAGAGTTGAAAGGCGAGAGCAAGAGCAGCGAATGTAGGATGCAACTGTATACAAGAAGGTAGAAGGTATAGTCTGCTGAGTGAGTGTTGAGAAGAAAGGAAGGTGGAATGAAAGAATGTGTAACACTTGGGGGGGAGTAGGTAAGGTAAAAAGTAAAAAGAGGGTGTGAGGTAACAGGTAGTAGATCACAAGGTAGCAGAGGAGGAAGAACAGGGGAATCGCAATATGAGAATTAGATGGAGCAGCACACCACCGTAGAGTAAGTACTTACATTACAGTACCTTGGGACAAAAGGCACAAGGGAGAGGGACAACATGGCACGTCAAAAGAAAAGTCAAAATTAAGCGGCAGAGGAGAGGAAGAGAGAGAGGAGAGAGAGGAGAAAGGAGGAGGAATTGGAGGCAGGAGAGAGGGGCGAGGGGCAATCAACGAACCAACCCATCGTCGGCCAACCCGCATCGTGGAGGAGTAGGACGACGACGACGAGTAGGGTAGGCTGGGGTAGTTGGAGTAGTGGAGGTACATGAGTTAGTTAGGAGTGCTCATAGAATCCACAAGTAGTTCTGCTAAAATAGTGACATGATAGTTTAGTAGGGGATTGCCAATGGGGGGGCTAAGGGACGCTAGGTAGGAAGTTAGTGGCAGTTAGTGGCCGAGAGAGATTGACCGGATCTATGAAGCGACGAAACGACGTCGCATGTACTGTACCATCCCAGAGTATCCCAGAGGTTGTACGTACACGACAGTGGACAGTACCAGTCAGACCCCTATTATAACGATGTAATTTTGACCAGACATTTGTACCGTTATAACGAGAATATCGGTTTATGGGAGTATATTCGATTACATAATCATTAAATTGACCAATAAAAAGCCAGCGTGGCCTTGAAATTATAACGATATCGGCTAATAGGACATCTCTATAACAGGGGTCTGACTGTAGTGGACAGTTTTTGGTACAAGGACAGGCGTGGGATGGGAAGGGAAGGGAAGGGAGTTAACGACAAACTAACGTACAAAAGTACAGGGTGGGTGGCAGGGGAAAGTACATGGGGATGGGAGGGGATGGGAGGGGATGGGAGGGGGGGATGGGAGGGAGGGGATCGTCTGGGACGGTATGGGATAGGATTGGCTGGTACCTGACGAGCCACGTTCTGAGTTTTCTGGTTTCAACCAAGATTAGCATGGGGGCAGGCAAAGTCAAGATCTGGAGATGCGAATGTGCGACAAACATGCGTATAGAGGACACTACTCTACACTACTCTTACACTACTCTACAGCTTCCCTACACACATAACAACGGTGATCAGAGACACATTGAGGCGCAGACAACACTATAACCAAAAAAAAAATATATATATATATATATATATGGGAACATGGAACACAGTGACGCGTTAAAAGAGGCGCATATCAAATCTATCGTGCTACTATGATGCTATGGGTGGCGACAACCCCACCACACATGTCTGGGGATCTGGTAGGATCAGTAAAATCTGTGGGATATTGTGGGACAGTGCACGGAGTGGGAGACGGAGAACGGTGCATCCCTATAAACCCATATTCTCTTTCCGCTCCACCTAGCTTCTGACTTCCCTGTTTTGGCTCGTTTGTTGTTGGTTTGGTGTCCTCAGGCTCTGTAGGCGGCTGTGCAAAGCTCTGTGTGTACGCACATCCACACCATGTTCGAGTCAAGCCGAGACACGTCGAGACAGGGTCCAGACGGGGATAAAGTGGGCGGGCAGGGCAGAGGAGAAGCGTGAACGGGAGAAGTTGTACGGTGGTTAGTCGCAATAACGTGCAGTAAGTACAGTTTATTGGCGTATATTGGCGTATTGCCACGCACCCTACGAAGCAGTATTGGCAAATACGGTGGGCGTATACTATTACTACATCGGGGAGGTGCGCGAGTTTCACCTGCCACCGTTCTTGGCGAGAAGTAGGCAATGGTGGACAGATGATCGTGGAGCGCGTACGACGCCCTTGCTCCAACGCTCCATGCTTGCTCCATCTTGCTCCATCAGATCCATACGCGGAAGGCGCATACGGATGCGATCTGCGGCCAAGGAGGTTCCGTAGGGACGGGTGGGAAATATTGATCGTTTAGACGTACGTACAGGAAGTATGTAAGTATGTTGGTTGGTATGTAGTACGGCTGAATTACGGTAGAGTTGTTATTATGTACGTATTGTACCATGTTGAAACGACCCTTGAGCGTCATTATTATCATCCACAACACGCGCAAGGGGCGAGAGTCTACACGAGCAGCAGAGACTGATCGATACCGTCCCCGTCCCCGTCCCCCCCGTTGTCCTCTATACGCGGGTGCGTACAAAGAGGCGAAGAAAGAAGCATACGTACGCTCCATAGATAGCCCTCAACACACCTCGGTATGTCTCCGTATGGATTACGGCGAACGGGAAAAATAACGCCGACAAATTGAATCTGCTTTTCCCATCCCCCCCTCCCTGGCCTGTCAAAATGCAGGTTAATCTCAGTCCATCCCCAACCGCGCAAGGGGGGGCAGATGCATAGCGTGCGTTCTGTGAAGCTACTAACCCTACTAACCCTACTAACACCTGCTAACCCTACTAACCCTACTAACCCTACTAACCCTACTAACCCTACTAACCCTCCTAACCCTACTAACCCTACTAACCCTACTCACCCTACTACCCCTACTACCCCTACTACCCCTACTAACCCTACTAACCCTACTAACCCTACTAACCCTACTAACCCTACTAACCCTACTAACCCTACTAACCCTACTAACCCTACTAACCCTACTAACACTTACTAACACCATTCCTGTGGTAGCATCACTAGTACCCATCCGTACCGTTACTTACCCACTAGTCCAATGTGACACGCCCTTCCCACGTCCACGCCTCGTTGCCTGGCCCCCCTACCCATCCCCACTCTCGGAGATCAACCCGTCCACCTCCCCATTCCGCCCAGCCTTGCCCCCCTAGTATCGCAAAACAGAGTTAGTTAGTTGGTATGTAATGTAAGTATCGTGACTTAGGGCACGCGCGGGAAACCCATTACCGTACGTACAGTACAGTACACTACTAGTGCAGACTAAATGATCTTCCGCTCCGATGAACGTGCAGCAAATAGTTCGCGCCCTCGGACCTCGATATCCCTGCTCAGGGCTAATCCATCCAGCATCCAGCATCCAGCCACGATGTCGAGCATCCCATCCCGTTGCGACCTGTCATGTATGGAGAAGTCAGTCCGTTCGGCGTGGGGTATATTGGATGGCGGCGGTGCATTGACTTTGGTAGGGACTGGGAATGGAGAGAGAGAGAGACCTGGTACACGGTGAAAGTCGCCGAATTGAATGCCAACTGTAGAAATTCAATCTACACCACCCAACCCGTCTCCACGCTGCTGGCTACTGAAGTCCTGCATTATCACCTCTACATCACCCTATAGAAAAGCTCCATTGCAGAAATCAATCGCACATCTCTACTAATCCCATCACTACTACTACTGCCGTGTCACCAATCCACCAATTCGGACATCACAGCTTCACACTCCAGCAATCACCTCTCCCACCCCATCACATCGATCATCGCGCCTTCCCCCCCCCCTGTCCATCCACCAAGCACGGGGCAGAAAAGTATTTGGAATCCGGAGGATCTCCCACCCTCCCCCCGGTCCTTGCATGGCTTAACATGGCTTGGGTACAAAACCCTGACGAGGTTCCGATAGGGGAATAAAGGGGGATGATCAATGGCCAAGGTGGTGGTGCGTTCCCTAACCCACTACTTAGTAACTACTGTATGTAGGCCTTAGCGCGGTTATGTTGAAGCGTGGGCAGGAGCCGCGAGGGCATGCTTGCGAGCTCCGAGATCCCGCGGGATGGACTAGCAGGAGGAGGGAATACTGTAGACAGGGTTTGATGGAGGATTGGGAGGTGCTTTTGATGGGATTGGAATATCGACGTCCCGTCCTGGCGTGCGTGCGTGCAGGAGCAAAGGATGCGGACGGCGGGTGCAGTACAGGAGGCCATGTGTCTAAGGTACCAGATGGGAGTTCAAACAATACCCATTCTCCCCTCCTTCCTCCCTTTGTTCGTTTGATATCACTAATCGGGAAGTGGAAGTGCACATGTAATTCCCTTGCATCACATCTCCTCCATGAAGCCAAATATTTCGGTACAATACTATAGTACAGTACCGCGAGCGAGTGCCATACCCCCCCCCTTCGGTAAGTAACAAAACCCAAGTACCCGTATCTCCCCACCCCCCAGCTCGCGACGACCGACCTACAATCCACCACGCCGGTGTCCACGCACTCGGGGATCAGCTCTAACTAGGGGATCCGGCAAACTTTTATCGAATCCCCACTTGTGTTTCTTTCACCCGACCGACGACGGCAAGTTCATCAAGTACTGTAGTTTTTGAAGGTGGAGAAAGGCTGGTACAGCACGCGAGGGTGCCGTGTGCTCGGCTGGAGAATGGGACGGGGGGACGGGGGGACGCACGGCACAGAGCCTTAGTCCGCCAACTCGTGGCCGGGGAGTGGGCTAACCGACGCGGTGGGATGGGGATGGGATTGGGGGGGTCTAGTGGTTCCAGGGGTGCGTACCGTTGAATTCGAAGGGGTGGTGGTGGGCGGCTGGGGAGGGGAGGAATGACGAGGAGAGAGAGGAGTGTGAGGGCTGATCAGACAGTGAAGACTCGGTCAATTCTCTATACCGTGTCATAACCTGGTGACAGAGAGGGAGGGAGCGGGTATACCGAAGGAGTGCTGCAAGTATGGATATATCACCGGTCGTCACACACACCGTCGTCTTGAACGGAATTTCCCGTTGTGAGGAGGTCAACCGGCGGCGCGGAATCCAGGGGCGGGCGAAGTTTGATGGCCACCGGCCGGGCATCATATTTCCCGTCCCCGCAACCCCTTGACCACCGACCGAGGCGCTGAACTGTCCTTTCGTGGCCCCGTACCCCGGTAGGTATGGAGAAGAGGGGGGAGATCGAGGGGATCGGATGAGGTGTCGCACGATCTCCTGGGAGGGAATACCTGGCGTTAACGGGTATTGATACGGTATCACATGCGGTACGGGGAGGGTGGGGGGATGGAGGGAAGGGGAGGAGAGAAGGGAGGGAGGAGGGAGGGAGGGAGGGTGTTGGCCATACATATTCTCCGGAATGTAAAGTTGAGAGGAGAGGAGGGGAGAGGAGGGAGTTGATAGTTTTGTTCTACTGGAACAAACAGACAAACAATTGTGGTCAAGGGGATTTTTTTTGGTGGTAATGGTAATGGTGGTGATGGTTTGGTACAGTTATGTACAATATATCCAGATGCAACGTCGTCATCGCCTGCCACGTGAGAAAGACCGGTTCCTGAATGCCCACCATCCAATCGCGCAGTTGGGACGGGGGGATGTTAGTTCCGAGATAAGCTGCAGTACCAGGATGCTTGCGGCGATCTCACAATACAATACAATACACATCCTATGAGCCATCAATCTCATGCCAAACATCGAACCGAGGAGCGTTCCGTGGCCACGGGGGGGAGAATGGAAGTTCACCTGCGTTCTTTCATCCCTCCTTACCGTCTGTCTGTCTGTCTGTCTGTCTGTCCCTTGCGCACCCAGCCAATCCCCTTGGCTTGAATGGGCGTTCGACGAAAGTCAGAAATCCCTTGCTTGGCTGCTCACTCAGGTCGCACGGAAAAACGCGCCTTCTGCTCTGCACCCCAACCACCGGAAGTATTGGAGTATTGCTGTTCGGGGTTTGCACACAGGAAAGGTGTAACCTGCGCCTGCCAATGTTACACGGGCAGATGATGCACGTAGCCGTGTGGTGGTCGGTCGGTCGGGGGAGAGGTGATTCAGGGCCAGTGGTGAGTGAGGTGCTCGATACTGATACTCGACATCTCGTTCGTTCGTTCTCACTAGTACTCACAGTACTCACAGTACTCACAGTACTCACAGTACTCACAGTACTCAGCCTCGTGACACTATACAGTCATTGAGAGCGGCAACGGAGAGGGAGGAGGTGGGAGTGAGTGAGTGAGACAAGATCGGACCAACATGGCCATGCACCCACGCAAGCCACCATCACAGACAGACAGTGCTGCACAGCAAAAGTTGGTCGATACCAAGAGCCAAGGACGGCTGTGTGCTTCGGGGATCACCCTTTTCTGCGCGTGTCTTTTGCACCTCAACCCGCACCACTCACTGCAGGCAGGAGTCTTGTCATCAACAACGTGGCTGTCCTTTGTCTTGCACACGGGATATGTACCTAACTGTGGAGTCATAACGGACTTGTATAGTAGAGGATACCGGGTCACATACCCTTCCTGGGATGTTCGTCCTAGCCTCTGTTCATCCTCTGGTCTAGCTGGACAAGGATCACCTGGATCAGAGCAATAAGGTAGACTTTCTTAGTAGGCCTAGAGTGATGCACTACATACCACCCTCCTCCACCACTCTCCTCCTCCACCACCCCTCCTCCACCTGCCTACCCTTCCGCCTCCATTTTATCGAACGCCATCCCGATCTCTTACCCCTGTCCCTTCCCACGGACACACCTCCCCATCCCTAACCATATATACACACACCCCCGTTCATACATATCCCACCAGCCATCCCTCCACCATCCCACCAGCCATCCCACCAGCCATCCCTCCACCATCCCTCCACCATCCCTCCACCATCCCTCCCTCCCATCCCTCTCCCATCATCCCTTTCCCATCATCCCTCTCCCATCATCCCTCTCCCATCATCCCTCCCTCTCTCCACCCACACACCCTCCCCGCCCCGCCCCGCCCCGCCCCGCCCTATATCCCTCCACCCACCACCACCACCCCCCCCGGTCACCTGGGCGTTCTCTACTACATCTCTATACTCAACCGTACTCCGACAAGAAGATACCTCCTACTCCCTCCTAGTAAATGTAAAAAAGGTACCACTACCTACTAGGTACAGTACAACCACACTCCCTGTCTAGTCGCAACTCGCTCCATACCCGCTCCATACCGAACTCTGTACACCCCATCTACACCCCATCTACACCCATCCTACCCACCTAAACTCTGTCACTCTCCTACCTTCCTGGTTGTCTCTCTCTGTCCGTTCTCCTCCTCCTCCTACCTTCACTTTAAACAATCTCGTGGTTCACTCCACTACTTTATACTTACTTACTACCCTTCCTTTCCTCTTCTTTCGAACCCTTCCCTTTCTTCTACTTGAAAGTCTTCCAAAACAAAAAAAAAAAAACAAAAAAGGAAGAAACTATACTCAAATCTTAGAACCAACTGTTCCCGAATCTACGTTCTGCGGCACACCCTCCAGTCACTACAATTGACGTCGCTACCAGACCAGCCCTGGGTTCCACGTTTTTGCGCCGCCCCGCCGCGCCTTAGCTTGGCTTACCACCACCCAAACCCGTCAAATTGCTGCGATCCCCCTCTGCAGCAATCCCCGACGAAATCGTCGCTTCTCGTGCTTGCTTTCTCTCTCTCTCTCTCTTGACACTATGTCCGATATAACACCAACTGTTTTGCAACCGACGACGGTTGCTACAATTGTAGACGTCCTCAACCCCACCAAGGAACAGCGAGACTCGGCTTATTACTCGGGCGCCAGTAATAATGGCGACGGCAGCAAACGTGAGGATTGACCCCCCATGCCCCCAGGCCGCTCACTCTGCGGGCCGACTTCACTCGACGCATGCTAATCAATTCTACACAGATAATTCAATAGCTGCGCCCCAGAACACAGGCTCTATTACCCCTTCGCCGCCGAACGGCTACCAATCCTCCACCGCCGATATGACACCGTCGCCTATTGCGACAACCGGCCATGCCCCCCAACCTTTGGCCTCTCCTGTCTCGGGAGGCATGTCTATCACTTCAATGGTGACCTCCCCGACGACACCTATCAGTATGGACGAAAGCATGCTCGCAAAGCTCAACCCGGCCTACAATGCGCCTGGCCAGAGAACGTCGCTGGCCGACTCGAGGCGCGAGAGCGTAGACGGGCGCATCAACAGCGGCTTCGAGGGCATGAGACTCCAGGGCAACTCCCCATACGCGAGCAACAACCAATCCACCACCTCCATACAAAGCAGCCTGCAGCAGCAACGGAATCCGGGGCTGAGCGTGTCCAACTCGGACAGACTCTCGGCGCCGAGGTTCCCTAATACCTACCAACCCAACTCTCAACGCTATAATGTACGGACCGCACCTACTATTACGGGCCCCGCCGCCAGTGCAGTTGCCAATGCTGCTGAGCCCACAAAGGGACAGCCGTGGGCTTTCCCCGACGACACTGATCGCCGCGTCTCCATGAACCCTTCGGAAATCGAGAGCCATGCCACGTCGTACCTCGAGTCCCGCCGCAGCAGCATTGCTGATTCCATGGCTAGTAGCCAATACACCACCGAGTCCCGCCTACCGCACGGCCAACGGCGTCTGGAGGATGGCTATCCCCAAACTGAGTTCCCGCAGATGAATCGCAGATCGTCCGAGTTCCACGGCGCCGCACACCACCACCACTCCCTGCAACATCGCCAGGTTGGCGATATCCGCGATGAGGAGGGTGGCTCACCGGGGGGCACGCAACCTTATAGCCGTACGCCTGAGCTCCGTAAGAGTCACAAGCTGGCGGAACGCAAGCGTAGGAACGAAATGAAGGAGCTGTACGATGAGTTACGGGAGATGCTACCGTCGGAACGGGGTAACAAGACAAGCAAGTGGGAGATCTTGAGCAAATGTAAGTCTACTACCCCTAGACGTAATGTGAAATATCACTAACAGACAATCTAGCTATCGCACAGCACAAGGCACAGGAAGACCGGTGCGTCAACCTGGAGCAACATTACCGTCAAATGCAGTCGGACAACGCGAGGAAAGACTCAGAGCTGCAGAGAAGCAGAGACGAGATCGCCGAGCTCCGCGCTGAAGTCCGCACAATGCGCCACGAATTCTCATTAATCAGAGGCGACATGGCGCAACCGCATGCCGTCCCAGTGGGCCAAGCGCCACCGCCAGCAGACAACTACAGCAACGACCCCTACCGCGCACACCCCCGCCAAGAAGCCCGTCCTGAGGTCGGCCTCCCCCCGCTGCGGAGCCTAAACACACCCATACCCGCGCCCTTCCCGCAGCAGCAGCAACAGCAGCCTGCCGACTCAATGACCGGCGTGCAATACCACCAGGAGCGGCCTGCTGCGAACGGATACGCACCTCTCTACCAGCCACGGGTCTGATCCATCTACGCATATCATGACTGCATATTTTAGCTATTTGATCTGTTCTAATATTGACGCGGATGAAAACGTGGTCAACGGCCTTGTCTACGAGCAGACTATACCCTCGCCATCATAGCGAACGACTGCGGCTACCGCAGCGAATGCGGCGCCGATCTTGACGACTCCAATCTATCAGCATATGTACTGGCCATCTTATACCCGCCGTCGGGTATCTTTCTGTCGCTATAGGACTCGCCTCCTTACCTCTTGTTCTAATCTATTGTATTTTTGGCCTGGGATTTTTTTTTATCGGCACACATGCGCTCGCAAAAGTAGCTCATTGTTATCACATCGGTGTATTAGGTTTTTGCCTTTTTTTTTTTTTTTTTTTTGGCTCGGGGGGGGGGGGGGGGGGGGGGTGGGAGGTGGGAAACATGTAATTGTTATACCCTCGCGTTTGTTTTCTTTGCAGATGCGATTTTTGAGATGGTGGGAGAGAGAGGGGGGATATCGGGTTCCCCTTGGGAGATGGGATGGCTGATGATAGCTGGGAATACCAGCTTGGGAGACCGCATGGGGTCTTGGGACTGTGTCGTTACACCTGATGACCCTTGGATGGGTTGGGATTAAAGTAATGGGATATGTGCGATGACCTGGGAGAGACGGGGGTGAGGAGGGTGGAGTGTAGAAGATAGAGAGAAGATAGAGATGCTTTGAATGAAGTATCCGAACCAATCTGCCGAATAATCAAGCTATGTTACTAGCCAAATACGTTTCTGCCAAAAACCAAACTCCAACTCCTGCTATAACTTGCCCCATGACGGCTCCGTGGGTAGTTGGGAGAGCTGTAATGATCACGTGACCTATCCCTTTTCCATCCCGTCTCGGAGCGCGATATAATCCGCTAGCTCAGGCAATTTCTCAATCCAGCCTAGCGCAAGGCCCGTCCGAACGAAAAGTTATCCAGCCCCCGAACGCGAGACCATAATTTTCGAAACATTCCATCCATCCCTCATTCACACCACACATCCCTCAAAAACACCACATCCCATCTTCAAAACAAGTCTTCATCATCATGTAAGTCCCTCCCTTGGAAGAGCCCTCTTGCAATTCTCCTCCCCCTGTCTCTCCCGCGGAAATCATCCCATACACGCACATCGGAATCGGAACCGAGTATACTAACGATGTGAATAGGCATTTCATCAAGAGAGCCGCAGCCCGCGCCCTCGCCGCCCCAGCGAGCACCCTCCTCCGCGCCGCCCCGCGCTCCTCCACCCCCCTCTCCATCCGCCAATCGGCATCCGTCATCTCGGCGTTCAAGCGCTACAACAGCAGCATCTCGTCCGACGAGCCCGTCTCCACCGATGCCTCTGAGCAGTCCTCTGTGAGCTCCGCTGTTGCGGCTGCTGCTGAGACTGGTGCGAGCGGGTTCGGAATGGATATTGAGGATGGGAAGCGCCCGAACTCGAGGCCGCCGATGGATTTGCAACCGACTAATGCGGTGTATATCGGGAATCTGCTTTTTGAGGTTACGCCACAGGATTTGGAGAGGGAGTTTGGCGCGTATGGTGAGATTGTGTCGACGAGGATTGCGCAGGACCCAAGAGGGTTGAGCAAGGGGTAC
This sequence comes from Pseudogymnoascus sp. 03VT05, assembly GCA_001662645.1. Taxonomy (NCBI): domain Eukaryota; kingdom Fungi; phylum Ascomycota; class Leotiomycetes; order Thelebolales; family Thelebolaceae; genus Pseudogymnoascus; species Pseudogymnoascus sp. 03VT05. Next base: position 105,598 of record KV459432.1, read on the forward strand.
ATTCTTCCCCGCTTCCATCTTTCTTCTAGGGTATAATAAGAAGAGGAGCACAAAACTAACACACCGACAGATTCGGATACATTGAATTCAAAGACATCGAATCCGCTCGCAACGCCATCGAGCAACGCAACCAAACCATCTTCGAAGGCCGCCGCCTCATCGTCAACTACATGGCCAAAACCCGCTCCGCCGCCAAGCCCAAGAACCCCCCCTCCAAGACCCTCTTCATCGGCAACCTAGCCTTCGAGATGACCGATGCCGACCTGAACAAGCTGTTCCGCGACATCGCTAATGTGATTGATGTCCGTGTTGCTATTGATCGCCGCACGGGTCAGCCGAGAGGATTCGCGCATGCGGATTTCACGGATGTGGAGTCAGCGGTTAAGGCCGCGGAGGCGTTGGAGGGGAAGGAGGTGTATAATCGTGCGTTGAGGTTGGATTATTCTCTGGGCTCGTCGAGGCAGAATGTTGGTGGTGGACGGGGGGATCGTGCGCCGAGGGGTGGGGATAGGGGTGATAGAGGTGACAGGGGTGACAGGGGAAGCAGCTTTTAAGTGCTGAGTGTGTGCTAGTAGGGGGGTTTGTACAATAGGGGGTTTATTGTATGATGGGGTCACCTTGCAAGCGAGGGACACTGCGCGGGTTGGCTTGGGTCACCAGGCGGGGTGCTCTACTCGGGGGAGTCGTTTTGGAGACGCTCTTTTTTTGCGGGAAGTTGTAAGATATATATACGGGATGGTGGAGAAAATGGGAAAGGGGAAGGAAAGGTGCATGTAAGGTATCAGAAAGGGAGGAGGCGTTGTTACACCATTTGTTCCATATGTAATTTTTTTATGTTCCGATATAGAATATGAGTTGAAAAGTACGTTTTTAGAACAAGACCACTCTTCACTTCACCCGGCCCGCTTCCACTCTCTTTGACAAATCAGATTGTGATATTAAACCTCCATCCATCCATCCATCCATCCGTCTATCCATCCGTCTATCCATCCGTCTATCCATCCATCCATCCCATACATGACTCCTACACCCCTATCCTTTCTAATAATACCCCCCACCCCCCGGAAACGCCCCCACCACCACCACCCTATCCGCCTCCCCCCCCACCCCCCCCTCCTCTTCAGAATCACTACTCCTCCCCCCCTCCTCCCCCGCCTCCCCCGGCGGCCCCCTCAACCTCCTCAACTCCTCCCCCCCCAACACCACCGGCTCCCAGGGTTTAACAGTATAAATCTCCCTCCCGCTCGGCATCCCCGCTCCCACCAGCGATGCGGGGTCGGGTATGAGTTGTGAGTTCACGGTGTCGTTCTCGCGGACCCATTTTGTTTCGAGGGCGGAGAGGACGCGTGATTCTTCTGCGAGGCCGGCGTCGGCGCCCCAATCACCAGATTTCTCAACCCGTTTACCTTCGCGCTTCTCCGAGAAACTCGATTTCAACCTACTGAGTCCTAGACCACTGCGTTTCTTCCCGCCGTCATCAGAGGAAGGGGAAGGCGCCAGTCCCAACTCCCCCATCCCCGCCCTCAACCACGCAATAGCCTCCCCAGTCTTCCCATCCAAATCCCGATCAATCCCCAAAAACCGACACGCCCTCGCCCTCCCCACTCTCCTCAAATCATCCACATACCGCACCAACCCCTCATCCACCTTCCCCGCCCCCACCCTCCCAAGCAACTTCCCCTCCGTCGCCTCGTTCCCGGATAGTAAACTAGATGCCGTCTCCGCGTGCGCCGCCCCGGCTAAACATAGCCGCGCGAAGAGGTGGGCGCGGACTTTTGGGATGGAGGGCGCGCGGATCATCCATTCTTTGTCGTTTTCGTTGCGTTCTTGGGCCAGGGCCGCGGGGTAGGGGTCATCCTTCAGCACCGCCAGTAACGTAGCTTCTGCGTGCGCGAGTTCTGATAACGCACGCAGTGTGGGGGGGGAGATGTCGAGAGCTGGGGGTGTGAGGGGGGAGGTTGTGCGGAGGGCGTCGGCGCGGTGGGAGAGGTAGAGGTGGATCTGCGCAGACTGAAGAAGATGTTTCGTCGCCTTCGTAATCAACGTCGTCCTTACCTCTTGTGTCGGCGACGCAGCGGTGGTTGTATACAGCGGGTGCAGTGCTGTGCGCGCCAGCAGGGTATGGAGGTATGACAGCGTCGCCAACGTAAAAAAAACCTCATACTCCAACGACCTCAACTGCACCCTCCCCGTCCCAGGTAAACTACTCGTCAACGTAGCACGCCACGAAAAAACCGGCGAGGAAGTCAATACCACATCCGCACCCCCCTCGGGCGTCAACCCGGCGTCAAGCGCAAGGAGGGCGGGGTAGTAAGCTTCGATCGTCCCCAGGAGCGCAGGGAGGTGCGAAGAGCGTTGGGGGGGAGGGAGACGCTTGTAGGTCTTGAGAGAGGAGCGGAGGGGGGCGCGGAGGATGGAGGTGTGGACGGGGAGGGAGGGGTGGGTGGGGGAGTCGAAGTGGGAGGGGTGGCGGAGGGGGGAGGTCGTGGGGAGGGTGAAGGGGTAGGGCATTTTGATGGGGGGGGTGTGGTGGTGGTGGTGGTGGGCGTCGTAAGCCGGTGATGTGTGGTAGTGGTGGTGAGGTGTGGTTGAGGTGGGTTATCACCGCATGGCGGGGTAGTTGAGGGCTGGAGATGTAAGGGTGGAGCTTGCGAAGCTGTGGCTGCGTGGTGGAGTGTGAGATCCGTGGTATGGAAGGCTTCGTATAGTGTGTAGGTCGGGGATTGTGTGTAAATAGTAGGAAGATATTGGTTTGTGAAGCTTCTGGGACGAGGCACGAGGACGAGGCTGAGGCTGAGTGTTTGTCGTCTGGATGTCGTAGCTTGGCCCCTCCCGTCATACCCTTGGCGTTTGGGGGGTTGTAGCCGCAATTGAGACTTTCTCATCGGCCACACATGTTTATTACGACTAGAGACATGTATACCCGTAGTTTTGTTACGGGAGAGATACAAGATGCATAATATAAAGCATTGAAGTTCGTAGTCATGGCAATTTGATATTATCGTCAGCCTCACCCAGTAAACCTACGTCAACATAGCCTGTCCCTCCAACCCTCAAAACTACGTCACAGGTCGCCCATCACCCAATATCACCTCCCCAACCAACCACCACACTGCATCCCAACCACCCTATATCAACCCTTTAGGTACTGCCAACCTCTTAACTCTTCTTCGGCGCAAGTCCCGCGCACCAGCATAATCAACCCTTCAATCCGCACCATGGCAACCTCCCAACAAACCACCTACCTCAACGCCATCCACGGCACTCGCACCACCCTAACCCCCACAACCAACGCCCACCAACCCGGCACCAGCGCCAACACAACCTGTTCCACCACCGCCAGCGGGCACGGCTCACACCCCCACGACCACCCCAACAACACCCACCCCATCCCCAGCCGCCGCATCGGACCCCCCAAATCCGAGCTCGAGGGGGAGCAGATGGCTGACCGAGGGGAGGGAGCGGTGATGGATGCGCAGCTTGAGAAGAAACAGGCGGGGTGGGGAGGGGAGGAGGAGTTGGCGGGGGGGATGGAGAGGAAGAAGAGGGAGCAGGAGGGGGAGAGGGAAAGGTGGGGGGAGGAGAGGAGGAGGGGGAAGGATGTTGGGGGGGGGGAGGTGAGGGGGGTGGATGAGGATACTGGGGCGGTGTAGGGTTCTCACGGGAGGGTGGAGGGTGGAGGGTGGGGAATTGGAGAGGTGTTGAGTGGTGGTGAAATCTTTGTTGGTATTTTCTTGATATCCGGGTTCTTTCGCCGTGACGCCTTCGCTATGCAAGTTTCGTGTGCTGTGTTTTGTGTTGTGTTGTGCGTTTCCATCCCGAATGACCCCTAAGAAAAAACCATCCCCTCCATATCCTGATCGCCATCCCCCACCGAACTGAGTTCCGATGACTGCCTCCGTGACGTGTCCTCAGAGCTGACAGTCTGTTTCATCGCGTTCTTATGCAGTATATCCGCCCACTCCCTCAAACTCGTGATATCCCCCCCCTCCACCGGAATCGCCCTCGGTTCCGCCTCGTGCCCGATAATCGTGCCGGTATACCGACTCTCCTCATCGCCCTTATCATGTTTCTTCTTCAACGCTATACACAACGCCGTCAGTATTTCCCTTCACTCGTCCGACCGCCCCGCAAGAAAGAACCTACCCATCAAATAATCCCCCCCCCCTTCCTCCCCCCCCTCCAAAGCCACCCTCCTAATCTCCCTATTCCCCTCCCCCCTCGCCCACTCCACAAAATCCTCCACCCCCCTCCCATCCTCCTCCCCATCAAACACCTGATCCTCCCACACCTTCTCCGGCACAATCGCCGCGCAATCCTGCATCGCCAGCCTCACATCCGCGATCGAGATCCCCAGCTGCGACGGGTCGGCCGCGGCGTGGTTCGCCGTTGATGTGGCGAGGAGGTGCATGTAGCGACCGGCGATGTCGGTGAGGGCGTCGAGGACGGAGGGTTTCGTGGAGTGGTAGCCGGCGGCGCGCAGGATGTGGAGGACGCAGGGGCGGAGGAGCGCGTGGTGGATTGCGTGGGATGACATGGTGTGTGTGTGTGAGTGAGTCTGTAGGTGGTGGGTAGACGGACCGGTTTGGGCGTTGCTCACGGTTGAAGTGGTATTGTCGTTTTCATGGTGGGGAAATGGTGGGTGTTGCTGGTGAGTGGTAAGGCGCGGAGTGAAGCTTGGGTGGATTGTAGATTGGTGAGTTTATCGCAGGGCAGTTGCGGGTTGCGGAGTAACGTTTTGCCGCCGGGAGCTGTGTTTGATGTGGGGGTGTAATTCACGTGACGAGCTGGCGCTCCTTCACTCAGGTACTCTCTGTGCTCCTTCCTACTTCACCCAGGAACTCATTAAGGATTTCTTTTGTTTGTGATACTGTGCTCCTTCCTTCTCACCCAGTAACGCATGAAGGGTTTGTTTTGTTAGCATATTGTGCTCCTTCCTTCTTCACTCGATGACTTATAAAAGCTTTCCTTTGTTAGCATAGCGTGCTTAACATATTCATGATAGTTTCACTGTGATTTTCGTTGCCCCGATCAAGCCTAGAATATCTATGGATCTGCGCACAAATCCTTATCTACTATAGTAGTATTTGGGTGTCTGAGATCCTCCCAGTAAATCTAGACGTTAAAGCACTCCGTTCTTTGATCTCAGACGCTCTACCATTCAGTACAGGACAGTATGTCAGCAGAGAGCCGGAAGTCACCGCCCTCCGACACCTCCGCCAGCTCAAAAACGCATACTGTAACCACAATCATCCTCGGATATATACTCAGGAGAGACCTGCATTTATCCCCACGGCCAAGAGCGTCTAAGACAACTTATCCAGAGGGCATAATACTCGTACCTGTAACCCCGTACAACTTCTCCGGGAATGCCGTTATGCATGAGAAAGTGTTGCTGCAAATCCACTCCCATGCGCCCATCCGACACCACGGCGACCCCTTTTGATATTGCTACGGCATAACCGAGTTCACCAACACACACAGATTTACATACAATCGGAACACCCCCATTTCCCACGTGGAAGAACTCCCCCGTCGCAAAGACCGTACCGTCGGGTCCCAATGATCACAGCCCTCATCTCCTTTTAACTGAACTGGGCAAGGTCGATGAAAATAATCCTAGCTTTTTTCCTCTCCCAAGAGTTTTGTCGGAAATTGTCAATGTTATAGTCCCCTAGTACGAGCTAGTAGGAGGGGCCACAGCGGCGGAGGCGACAGCCGAAGGGACCTTGCAAGCGTCGTACGGCATCTTGTCAGCGTGGTGGGAAGGAAGTCAAATGCTGATCGACCCGCCCGGGCTGTTCCGCTTTGGGGACTCGAAGTCCCCCACGGAGATGTGAGTGTGGGTATGGCGGAGTATGGTAAGGTGAGGAGGGAGGAGATAGGGATGGGGATAGGAGAAAAGACCAGATGAAGAAGGGGGTTGAGACATTGAGGCGGGCGGGCGATGGGGTGAGAAGGAAGGAGCGTAAGCTGGGATGAGATAGGATGAGATGCAGTAATCTGATGATCGGTGTTCATACGTATGTATGTACAGTCCGGTGCGGAGTAACAATACTCGATCGCCGATATATTTGGACATACAGTACCGTCACTTTTCATCATATGACGAACTGGAGGCAATATTTGCAAGGTCTGTAGCAGGGCCTGGATTCCCATTAACACAACCCATACAAAACATTTATGGGATTAAAAGGTTGTGTGTGTTCATTATTATGTCACGCGACAAGGCAACAAAGGATAGTATGGGTACTACTCACACTACTAACACTCTTTGTCTCCACGACTAACTGGATTTATGTATACGAGCAATACTGTACTACAGTTTTATTGCCCGGTTGACTCACGTCTTGGCGCGCGCATTATGAGGAGGAGGCGTGTAGCACAGCCCCCGTCCAAAAGCAATCGAGAAGAGGTGGAGGGTGGAGTTGAGGTGAGGTGAGATTTCATCCATAGAGAATCCATAGAGCGTCCATACACCATCTATCCATCCATAGCTAACATTTTAACGAGCCTGGGCAGTCGTGATGGAGTACGTGTATGGTGGATTATACTATACATACTTGGTGATTGTCGCGGCAGGGACCCGCTTGGGCTCTATCTCTTTAAATGGGTCCATCATTGGTAAGTTACCGGTCGTAAATGTGATCGACTTATTATGGATATTATAGTATATTCATGCTCACAAACACACTACTAGACTCCCTGCATCGAGTACGTATGAATACATATCCCCACCTACTAAAGAGTATACTTCTAGTACACCCTCTTTTTTGTGCACAGAGCATAGCCGCCGCCTCCATCCCTCCCTCCCTCTCCCTGCTCCTATAATAAACCCGTCTGCACCATCCTTTCTCCCCTCGGAGCTTCACTCCTAGATCATAGAAAGTAAACCTATATCACTTCACTTCACTTCACATACACATCACCATCAATAACATTCATCGCTACTTATAAGGAGTCTGTCGCGAATAGTGAAAACTGTTGTTACAAACTCTTGACAATCCAGCCTTTGAACTGTTCCTGTGTGTGCTCGTGACCGCACCTTCTTGCCATAGCCCCAAACCCGATTGCCGTGGCGATTCCACAACGGGAACACTAGCATCATCATATCAACCACCAAACTCGCGTTAACCCCTCATTCTTCAATCCTCAAATGTTCGTCCCCCCCTCCCTTCCCCTCCCCTCCCCTCCCTTCCTTCCTACCCAAATATCCTAACAGGACCACCATTTATTAACATATTATGATTCCCAGGGGCCGAAGAGATTACGACTCGTTCCAGGTATCGCAGCGCTCCAACGCCCTCGCCTTCGGGCCACGCCATGTCTTCTCAGCCTCGTCGCCCTACCGAGCCCCGTCCGTAAACCTCAAGTTCCGCGCCCATGCCGCCGTTCTCGCACAGGTCGATGGCAACGGGCCCGCACGGCCGCGTGGCATCGTTGGTCCGCCCATCGGCATCGGCGGAGATGTAGGAGCGCTGGGAAAGAGACAGAATATCAGATCCCTCATACCGCCGGAGATGAACATGTCGGCTCGGCGTGCGAGGGTAGAGGGCGCCAATGTGGTTATTAGGCAGAAGCGCAGGCCGTCGTCGGCGTCGGTGAGGTCCGTCACTTCGTCTATCCGCTCGCGGAGGAGGATGCAGGGACCGAAACCGACGTTGCTTAACCTTCCGACCGAGGTCTTGGGTGTTATATTCAAGGACTTTGAGCAGAAGGAGCTGCGCGATGTCATGCTAGTCCACTCGGCTCTCACGGAGGCCGCGGCGAACCTGATGTACCACACCCCTCTCTTCGCATCGACCTACCGCTTTGCGCAGTTCGCGTACACGGTCAGCCACCAGAAACACTATGGTGATAGGGTGAGGGTGCTGGATGTCAGCGGATTCGCGAACGTTGCGCAGTTCGAGAGACAGCCGGAGGCGGGGTGGAGGGAGTGGAAGTTTAGGAATCATGATCTTTATCAGGGAAGATCGAGACTGCATGTGCCGGAGAGGAGGCCGACGAGGAGGAGGATGACACATAGGAAGCATCCTCAGCCGAACCCGTTCCTCGAGGCCTGGGCACTCTCGCGCGATATCCCGCTTGGTGGATTATGCCACGCTATTCAATCATGCCAGTACCTCAAGTAAGTTGACACCATCCATCGAAGCAACTCGAGACAAGAGACTAACAGCAACAGCACCATCAACATCTCCCGCATCCAACTCGCCGAGGACTTCCTCATCGTCGACCACAACTACCCCCCCTCCGCCTGGACCGACACCATCTACGTCTCCGACCTCCCCAAGTCCTGGTCCTGGAACTCCCAAGAGCTCCGCCCCATCTACAACATCTACATCATCGACCAGCTGCGCAAGCTCAAGCACCTCGAGACCGTCATCGCTAACAACGGCGTCTTCCTGAGCACACTCATGATCCAGGAGCTAGTGGATGGCGCGCACCCGAGCCTCAAGTATGTGGATTTCGAGCACTCGGGTATGGCGCGCGCGAAGCCTTGGGCGATTAAGGGGACGCGGGAGGAGGTGGTGAAGATTATTAGGGATATGGAGAAGACGACTCCGAGGAGCCCGGATCCGAGGAGGACCTATTTGACTCTTTAAAGTTCGAGTCTGAGCTGTTTTTTTGGCGAGCATTTGTGGTTCTCGGTCACCGTTTTTTGGCCAGGACAGGGAATTGTTTATTGGGTTTTACGGGGTTTGATTTAGCGGGTGTTATATGTGGAAGGGAGGGACTGGCGAAATGGTTGGACAAATCCTCACTCACATTTGAGCTGGATTAGGAGAGCGAGAGACTCATGGTATCTTAGTAATTAGCTATAATGCAGCGCTCTCCGTTAGGCAGCATTTTTAAGCAAAGCTTTAAGAGTTATAAATGTGATCTATGTGTGCCCACGAGAAGCTCAGCAGCTTAGTCGGTGATTTGGAAGAACAGTTTAATATAGACAGGAGGAAGCTCGAAGGCAATGATATCACGTGTTAGATCACGTGCTTATGGATTTAGAGAGTTTGAAATCGTACCATGACGTGGGCCACTGTGCGGGTGGTCTACGTGGCCTCTAATGAATTACACGTTGACAATAGCAATAAATAGTAATAAAAAGTAGAATAAATTAAAATAAGAGAATGGACACTGTCGATTCTCTTATTTTAATTTATTCTACTTGACACGACTATAGGTTGTATCAAGCGTTGAACGGGGTAGAGTACGTGTAGGTCTGCTCCTTCCGTGATCATAATCCACGTGACTTTCCTTCTGTCCTTGTTTCTGTTGGGAGTAATTGCGGAGTTCGAGGAACCACACCCAAAATCGTGTGAGAATCTCCGGCATCCGTAATCGATTCCTTCGGGCAACGGAGCAGAAGCTTCACAGTAGAGTACAGTAAATAGAATAATAAAATCAATTGAATTGCTACATAATCCACGGGCCTACTTACGCTATTTGTAGGCCTGGGGGAAACCCCCAAAACCCTGACGAGCTGAGCTCTTCAGCCTAACTGAAACTGAGACATTAGGCTGGCGCACTGCTGACTAGCGCGTGGACCAACCGGGGAGCTAGACAGTCCTCTAGGAAAAACCTTGTCATTTTGGGAGCAAAAGCCTACCGTATCCCTACGTGAATGTCCGTTTCCCGGAACACTTTCGTTCCTTCCTTTTGTAGCAAGGTCGTAACTTCAATCGTGCTTGAGAAGGGCACTTCCCACAAATTGTCTAGCGAAGAGGCCGCTGCGAAGATAGAAGAGATAATGGAGAGAGAATCGACACTGTCTATTTAGTTGGCCTCTTGACAGTAGTTGAGATCATGTACAGAGAAAGTTGAGGCTTGATGGGTTGGGTTCTATTTGCTTAACTCGAAAATTGTTAGCTACAGAGATGAATATTACATTGCTACACTGTGTCCGAGCAAAGACATAGTATACTTTAACTTTTAGAGCTCTTATGAATACAATATCAAGCACAAGGAACTAACCAAACGCGTACAGTTTTTAATATATTGTTCTAAAATTAACGCTGTGAGAGAAGGGGTCAAAAGAATTAATGCTGTGGACGACACATCGGGGGTTCAGGGATCTAGGAATAGAGATGTCTAGTTGCTACTACGCTATACGCGTATATGCGATCAATGTAAGAACATGTAATGTCAGCCTATAATGCCTCGTGCTGTGATCTTGTAATTCTGTAAATAGGCAATCATTCCTCGTAAAACGAAAAGGGTTGTATCAGTCGTCTTCTATATACCCTACCCTACCAACATCGATCTCCCAATCCCACCCGCACTCCCACTACCAAGCACGCGCCCCACCCCGTACTTGTTCCACCCGCAAATCTTCCCAGAACGGAGCTCACCCTCTGTGAGATTATCGTTGTTCAGTCTCCTCTTCTCACAGATCTCACATGTGCAGCGGATTCCAGCTGCCCCCGCCACCGTCTCCGCCTTATTTAGCTCTTCATCCGTCAACTCTTTGTATCTCTTTGGGCCGCTGGGTTTGTTCCGAATAGGGACGAATCGGCCTGCAAGGCAGGGAATAAAGGCAACTTTGCCAGCTGGAAGCTTGTTCGTAGGCGCAGAATCCGAAAAATCCAACTCCTTTTGTTCTCGCATTTTTGGGTTCTCTGTCTATGAGGGAAGATTAGCCATGAAATAGACGACGCCTATTCTGAGAACATACCCCGACAATGATGACAGCTTCCATCCTCATTCTCCTTCTCTCCGTCAAGTGCTCATATACAGGATCGTTGCGGATTTCTTTGTCAAGTCTCCCCTCCTCAGCCTCATCCGATAGGTTCTCTGGGATCTCGATCCGTTCGATGGTGCCATCAGGCAGAACGACCTCACAGAAGTTGTAACTTTCTTCTTCGATATCGGACAATGACAAGTCGGACCCATTCCTACTCGCGTTGTCCTCATCGTCTTCGTCTTCGTCGGGAGCCTTCGTGTTAGGATCCTTGGGTTTTCGCTTTGCACCTCGTCTTCACTGTCTCCATCACTATCCTGGGCGCCTGGGTTGTAGTCTCCATCATCTTCAACATTGCTCTTGTAGGTGCCATGTTAGTAAATAGACGCTGCCTATTTCAAACAATTTTAAATTACCTCCAGCTCTGAACCGCTTGAATCTCCTACTGTCTGTTGACCGTCGGTACGCCCTGCCTACAGTTAGTGTATAGTGAAATTAAAGAGAGTTGACAGAAAGTACCCTGTGCCGCTTTGAGCCGGTCATCATCTTCCAGTCGCTGGATGAGGACTTGTTTGTTTCCAGACACATGGAGGTCTCTGTCGCGTAGGATGGCTTTGAGCTGCGATATGGTATGTATGCTGTATGGTGGCATTGTGATGGCTAGTTGTGAACGAGGCTAGCCGATTTAGTTAAGGTAAGGTAATTGTTAGTAGAACGAGAATAAAGCCGTGCAGTTGATAAGTTCTATGGGTATAATCAAAGTAAGGTAATTGTGAGTTGTGAGTTGTGAGTTGAGCAAGAACAAAAAAGTTATAACTTTTGCTTCCCGCTTATTTACTCTTTGCCAAGCATCAACAAATTCACCCTGCAACCTCAATACCAAACCCGACCTGTTTTAGGTTCTGCACTTGATCTTACAACATTATTTAGTATGTATGTCTATCTATTCTTTATTCTAACTATAAATTTAACATCAGAACAATAGTAACGCAAACTCAGCCACACCTCACCCTCACCCTCACTTCTCGAAAACAGGACCCGACCTCTAACCAGTCTCGGGTAATAGGCAACGTCGATTTCCATCGATTTACATTTGCATTATACTAACGGAGTAACAGAAACCATGGATAACCCTCGATGCGCAGAGGCTATCAAGAAACTATCGGAGTTAGACTTCCACGCCAAGGTTCCAAGCAAGTCTGAGTTCGACAACCTCCTCAATTCATTTATCAATGGGCTCAGGCCAGGACCAGGGCTCATCGGTGCCCCAAGCGACTACGAGAAGTTAGCTGAGGATGGGGCAGATATCGAGGCCTCTGCTACTACCACAGTTCAGCGAGAGGATGGCGAGGATGCAATGGACACCGCCTATTCTGATGCCCAGGCTCAGGGTGCTGACGAGACTGAGGAACCGACCGACCATGCACCGAGTAACGACAAACGATTGACTGGAGACAAAGCAGGATCTAATACCAAATTCACTCCAGCTCAGCAGGAAAACGGTGGGGATGCGATGGACATCGCCGATTTTGACCATCCAACCCAGAGTGCTGATATGGCCGGAGACAGCACTAGCGATGGAGGTGTCCAGCCTAACGACGGCAATACTATCGTGATGAATCCAGGCGACCCTGACTCTGAGAGCGTGGGCACCAATGAAGCGCATCTCAGCCAAAGCGGAGACTTTGTCCAGCTGCCGTCAGGAGAATACGTCGCCGTATGGGAGCACTTCGGTCAAGGCTGGGGGGCACAGATCGTGAGTTTAAAGCGCTTAATTTAATCGTTTTCCGAACTAACATCTGTTTGAATGTAGGAAAACTTATATAATGTTCTTCCCGCTAAATGCCCGCCAAACATGGCAGTGATACCACACGGCTACCAGCTCAAGGCCGCGGCGCTAGCAGATTGGCTCTGTGAAGGGCCGTTCCAGGGCATTTTAATTGGGGATGGGATGGGGCTAGGCAAAACGCTGACGGCTATCATCGCTATGCACATGGTCCGTGAGGATGCAGGGATGAGTTTGGTAGTTTGCCCTGCAAGCCTGTGCTCGCAATGGGTAGATACCGTGCACAAGTCATGGTTAGAGGTGAGAACAGACGCCCCCCATTTTTACAACCCACAATCTAATGCCAATAGGGCCACGCCATGAAGGCGTTCCATCTCCACGATCCGACAATCTCTGCGACACAGCTCATTTCTGGTGGTTATGATATTATTGTCTGTTCATACGAATTTGCCGAAAGGAGTTATAAAGATGTCCCAGGTTTCCACAGCAAAGTCCAACAATACCTTAATAACGGGATGCAGGAGTTGCCAGTGCTAGGGTGAAGATGCCAAAGAGACCGACCACTGCGCTGTACTCACAAATTTTCCAGGAGCTTAACATCCCCTGGAAGAGAGTTGTGCTTGACGAAGCTCAAAAGATAAATAAAAGAGACGGATGCAGACACAAGGCGGTCAAACAACTCTTCGCAAAGGCATTCATCATCCTCAGTGCCACCTTGCCCCATAACAAGTGGTTCGACCTTAGTGGGTATGTTGATTTCTTAGCCGGCCATCCATTCGACACACATGCCAAGTTTATCCAGACATTCACCACGACCGATTACACGGGGTTTGGATCTGGGCCCGACGCCCGGAAGATGCGACTGCTGCAGCGGTTCTTGCAGGCAATCTTAATCGCGCGGCCTACAAGCGTGTTGAAGTTAAAGCAGTGTATCCGGAAAGCCGTAACATACAACGCTGATGCTCAGGAGTCACATGATGTGGACGAGTTGGTGAAGAAATATAAAGAGATCTCCGCCATCTCTGCTTCGAATGAGCATGGAGGCCAGAAGGCTAAAACAGACGGCGGCGATTAGGTAGCAGGAGCGCTATCGGCTCGTAGCTACTGTTTCAGTGAGACCTGGAGAAGGAGAAGGAGGCGGGATCTTGAGCAACAAGCAAGAGCGTTTCAAGAAAGCGCGCGATTCATCCCGCGTTGCTATGGAGCCCAACCAATCGCTCGTGTCTGAGGTTTTATGCTTATTGGGTGCGTTTAAGAAAACAAAGAATGCGTGGCACCTACAAGAACTGAGCAAGGTCCTCACAGAGGCTGATGACGACTTGAACCGTCGTCCGCCAGCATGCAATGATGGCTTGCGGAAGTTTGTGGAGGATAGCGACTTCACTATGAGTGATGCAGATGCCGTTGTGACAGAGGTCACCATACAGTGGCCCGAGATCGAGGAGGTTACTGTTGAAAGTGTAATCGCATTGAAGCAAGCAATCAACGAAGGGGATAGCACGTACCTCGACTACTATCTTGTGCGCAGGTTCCTGGCGGAAGGGTGTTACAGATCTCAGTCAATGGCCGTGGCATTGCGACCAACCAGATGGTCTCCAACCTCATTGCTACACTTAGGCGCACGGTACCAAGAGAATGGACGCCGTCCATTTCTGTTGGCGATAACAACATTCTATTCGCGATGATCCTGCAGAAGTTGAAGGAGGCTCGAAGAGCGGGCGAGGTATTCGACCGGGATCTGCAGAAATTGTGCGGCGATGCAACTATCCACGATACACCTTATGATTCCTTTGCTAGCATGGGTGAGTCAACTGATATGGACCACCTAAAGGTAGCCTTCTTCGGGGCAGTTAGGCACTTTCTCAGCGCATTCAGGGATATGACAACCGGCCTAGACAGTATGATTGCGGAGATAATCGAAGTTCTGGATGAGATGTAGGCAACCAGAGAGAGGGTGGGCTGCAGTTCAAGGCGTTGCGACAGAAACAGGCGGCGTCCGTTTTGACATGGTGATAGGGGTAGTCTATACTAGAGGAACACATTTGGTCTTTTACGGGCTGTTGCAATCTAGGAAGGAAGGCAGAGTTTCATTCGCGTAGATTTACGTTGGGATGTTTACATCTAAGGCATACTGACACGCCCTCTCATATATGAGAAATCTCCTCGAACCAAATTTTGTTTTCGTGTTACAATGTGATTGATGTGCCCATTACGCAATCTCCGAATCGACGCTGCCTATTTATAGATAGAATAAGTAGGCCATTACTTCTTCCCATTATAAAACCCATTTTAGTTAGTGCCTTCCTTGAAATCGTAGTATTGTTGAGTAAATAAATGGCTATACGCGCGCACGGGTGTGGATTCACATTTTTAGTGTTGCGGTATAGCCTGGACTTGGAGCTGCACAGTATTAACGGCTATGACATCACTTTTCTTCACACAAATCACCTGCGGTGATCATAGACATAGTTGCGACATTATTATGGTGTGTAGTGAGAATGGACAGGGTCCATTCTTACCCGTCTCCTACATTGTTGTTAGTGTTGGAAATTTGGGGGAGGACCGTGGGATTCTGGGTTTTTAGCCTGGCTTGGCAAGAATCCCTGACTGATCCCACGGGCTCCCGTACGCCACGGTTGGCGCACGGCCAGCTAGGCTGATACCCGACTGTGACACAGTTGAGGCAATGAGGGTTTTGGCGGTGCTCGCAGAATTCCCATATATAGCTACGTAGGCCCATTAGATAGTGTAGTAATTCAATTGATCTATATACTCTATATACCGTATTTACTGTTTGAAGCCTTCAGTTCTGTTGCGCCAAACTGAAGAGTTCCGGCCACCGGAGACACCGTACAATTCGTGTGTGGTCCCCGTATTCCGGTCCTTCCTCCAACAGTTAGCGCTCTAAGCGTGGTGTCATGTGACATAGACATGACAGTCTCAACCTCTACGGTAACGACCAAAAAGCGGGTGTAAATAATACTATAATAAGGGAAGCCTATGAGACAACATACATACTCCTCCCTCCTTCCCTAACTAACTCTACTAACACAGCACAGCTAAACGTGAGTAGCGACTAGCATTGAGTTGGTCTATCAAATGGTAATACTCAGGTAATAGCTGTGCGCTATGCAAATAGAAAAGGCCGTTTCTGTAGGTAGTGCTTAGTTACGAGTGATAAGGGTGAGAATGTGAAGTCGAGGATGCAGTAGCGATTACCGAAAATTGATACGGTCCTTCTCTCTCTTCTAGAATATTAGTTTACTTTTGCACCCCGCTCTTTCTATATTTGTAGGTAGGCGTAAGGACGTCGTACCTACCATATCTGGTTGTTTTTGCCTGTTCCCTCCCTTTTTACACTATACAAATTCACTTCGTTCTCTCTCTACCCTCTTCACTCGCCACATACACTCCCTCTCTCTCTCCCTCTCTCTCTCCCCCTCTCTCTCCCTCTCTCTCTCCCTCTCTCTCTCCCTCCCTTCCCCCCCCCCCTCCCCCCACCCCTTCCCCCCCCTCTCCCG
>KV459433.1:0-121198 GCA_001662645.1 Pseudogymnoascus sp. 03VT05
TAAAGGGGCAGAAATGATGATGCATTCTGCTGTTCTACTTAAGGCAGAGGTTAAGGCTCTACAGGCTGCAAATGAACAGAAAAAGAGGAGGGAAAGGAAGCGTAAGAGGCGTATAATGCAAGGGGGTAGTCTCTCCGTACGAGAGGGAGAGGATATCCTTTAGAGTGCTGAGGTTAATGCTCAACTCTGTACGGAGGTAGCAAGTGAGGCTACTCAGCAGGTGGGTTCTACAGGCCGACAGCGACGATGTGGCACATGTGGTAATATGGGGCATAATGCTCGTACGTGCGAGAGGCGCCAGGAATCAATTACGATCGAATAAGGGTTATTATGTAGGGTAGTGGTGTAGTAGTAGTAGGAATAGTCAATCTTTCGTGTTTTCGTGCGCAACTCGCTTGTGTGCGCAACTCGCTTGTGAAATACGTTACTGTAAATATATTAAGCCCGAGGTCTATATTAAATCAACAATTATTACCCAGGTCATTTATCGCGCGGCGGTGAGGTAAATTCTAGTTAAGGTATTCCTCTATATTCCGGTCATACTCCGAGTCCTCCTCGTACTCGCCCTCTTCCTCTTCCTTTTGGGGTACCGACTGTATGTCCCAGCGCTCCTTTGCCCAGGCCGTAACCGGGGGCATCACCTTTGCAAACATCTGAGCCCACGACTCCCTTGTCAGCGGGCTGTTAGCCATAGCCTCTTCCCGCTCAGGAGTGGCGCCGCTATAACCATTCCACTGGCGAAACTCGCACAAAACCATCCGACCGCCCTCGTTTTCCGCTGTCGCCACCTGCCCCCCAAGCTGCCAGGGGTCGCTGTCCACCAAGGCGTCTTTATTGTCTACTACGGCCCATTGCTTCCAAATATGAGTCTGCATAGATGGGGAACTGATATCCTCGCAGCCTCTTGGCCGGAACTGGTCGAATGCGCCGCGCACGGCGCCGTACACAGCGTTCTGCGACGACTCGGGGGTGCTGTCGCCGGTGTATGGTATGACAAAGGCGGTGAGTGTTACCCGGCCCTCCAGATTCTCCTCAAAACCGTAGCCGCTAGCCCACTGGAAGCTGAGGAGCCGCGACGGTGCCGGTGATAATGAACTGTCGTTAGCATTGCCCAGAGACAGATCCCGGAGCAATGTGCCGGACTCGAGGGATGGTTCTACGCCGTTCTTGGGTAGGTATTGCAAAAACTCGTCACAGGCGGGAGAGTTCTGGAATTTCTTTAGGGCGTCCTCCGTCCTCCAGACTAATTTTACTACAAGTCAGCAAAATGTATTAAGCCGTCAACCCGTAAATCACCCGGCCCAAAAAACTCACGGATGATCAAGGCAGCCTGCTCAGGATCTTCCACCATTCTGCCCAGCCAGACATCCTTAATGCCCTCTACACCTGTAAGGGGCCCGCGATGTGGATCCGAACGAGACTTTGACCATGCTGGCCAATCCTGCCCACGCGACAGGTGGAACCGAGTCCAAGTTGTCCGCCTGTCGACCGACCCGGGGACTGTAGGTCGCTTGATGCGAGAAAAGATATGGATGCAGTAGACTGGGATGGTATTGCTAGGGGTGGCAGTGCGCGGCGATGGCCAAGGTGTTTACGGTGATACGCAGTCGAGAGAAAACAGCGAGGCTCGTAAGGTATCAATGGCCGAATAGCTTGAGGAGTCAAAATGAGTGCATGTAATAAGTAATATAGAGTAGAAGGAGGTTAGTATGGCTTCTAAACCCAGCAAAATCAACACGGACGCCGAGCCAAGAAACATGCTCCATCTACCACTGGAACTAATATTCTGCGTAACGAAACACCTTCCTACAGGCTCTATTGCCTGCCTCGCCTTATGCAATCGATCTTTGTATAATATATTGGCTTATGACTATTTACCGCTACTTCGCCGATTTCGAGGCGCTCGACTTAGGTTCCTTACAGCTCTTGTGAAAGAGTACCCAGGATACTACGTATGCCACAGGTGCATCAAGCTTCATACCTGCAACTCAGTACGCAAGTCAGACACACCGGCAAACGAACAGCCTCTAGCATGCGTCAGAACGGATAAAAGGCTCTTTCTTCACAAGAACTAGGCTTATGCATTGCAATATGTCCACGTCCAGCTAGCAATGGAGTGCCACCGCCGCGATCCCAAGTTCGGGATTCCACTCGAAAACTTCAACCATACTGAGGTTGAAATCAACAGAGACCATGGGACCGTCACTCTCATATCGACCGAAGCGCGGATCGCTTCTAACAAGCTCCTGCTGCGAACGCAGACCTGCATTCTCGGCCCGCCGAAACCACCAACAGTGTCAAATAAATTCCATGCCCTCAGTTTCTGCAGGCGAATTGGCATCACACTATGTGGCGGTCCTCCAATGAACGGGCCCATGGATAACAGGTTCGTCAACGCCAAGTCCTCCTTCAACGATATGTCGTGGGAGTGTTGGGACTGCCTCTCGGACTATCGCATCGATTTCCTCGATTTCGGAGGACGACTAGGGAATGCGATAATCGCCACAAGGTGGTTCGATCTTGGTTCCGGGATGCAGACAAGCGATGCGAAACCACTATTGTACCTTGCCGGGCAGAAACTAGATCCCATGTACTGCTCGATGACAGATTGGAGTCGCATAAAGTTCGAAGCTTTAGATGGTCCGTCCACCGATGAGGTTACAGCAAAGAATGCATCCAGGCTGGTCTTATTGCCAACAGCCGTGTTGAGTAGACTTGATGAAAAGCCCGATTGTACGAGAGATGATAAACATATATTACCAGGTCCACTTAAGGCTCGAGGATTTGACGGTACAGATTGGGAATGCCGAGACGGTAACTCAGATTGGTGGTATCTTGTCCCCCGACGGGACCAAATAACTCGCTCTTCGGGTTGATCAACGGGTATGGTAGGTCAGGCCCCTGATATATTGCTTTAAATACACCCTCATAAATCTCTGATATTAACTTTCTATTTGGGTTTAGCAAAGCGACTCCTCGCACGGATCCGCTTTCCGTATTTGAAGAAGAGGTATGGGAACGGCATCATCGCTACTGTGAGAAAGGCGAGTATGCTGGTCGCCCACTGGTATCCAAGCTTATTATACATTTGCACGCCAAAGAGAGGGAATACAGCTGAGATGAGGGTTAGCGAGATGCGAAAAACTTGTTTGGTCTCTTCGAGTTTCTTTTCGTTTGTAGCAAATGGCAGAGACCAGGGAAATGAGACAATAATAGGGAAGATAAAACATACCAGCAAAAGAGCTGCGCACAAAACTGTTTGCTGCCAGCGAACTAGCAGCATATTGCGGATAAGCGTCAACAAGAAACGTGAATATTCCTGTGAAGACGAGAAGGTTTCTATGTGAGACACAAATTAGCATTATCGTGTTACAGACGGGGAATATTAAACCCGAGACAACAACGACTCTCCACATTTCCAAATTCATCAGAAATAATTAAATCAACATACCCTATAGCAAAAATGGTAGATCCAATAATCGGAACGATCCAATGCACACTGCTGTATGTCGTCCAGCCAAACATGAATATACCGATTGGCACTAACACTGCACCCAAAATCGCAGGAGGCAGCCGGTGCTCCGGCTCCGCGCCCCCATCATGCTCATTCTGCTTGACGAGCCTCCTATAATTCTTATACCAGAAAGAATCCGTCGCCAGCGCGATCAGCATCCCCACCAAGAGACCAAGGAACGTAAGCCCGATCTGCGAGAGCGTGAAGCCGTGGTTATTGCGGAATACGAGCGGGAAAGCGCCGAAGAAGAGGTACAAGATGCCCAGCAAGAATCCAGAGAAGACACACAAATTCAAAACCATGAACTCGAGCGCTAGCAGCTGGAAGGGCCGGTACAGCGAGATGCGGATCTCGTGCGAGATGGTCTTGGTGCTCAGCTCCATCGGGGCTTTGTACCGCTCATCGCCTGTCTCGCCGCGGATCTTGCGTGCCTTGTTGCGCAGGAGCACGGGATGGTACGTCTCGGGCACGAAGAGGATGATGAGAACCCACAGCACGAAATTCCAGATGATGAGAACATAGTACGTCCACCGCCAGTGCGTGTACTGGTTGATGAAGCCGCCGAGGAGGGGTCCGAGAACGGGGCCGATGAAGGGTGAGGCTGTGAAGACCATCATGGGCGCCTGCAGGTCGTCGCGCGAGTAAAGGTCGTATACGCTACCGCCTGCTACAGAGAGGAAGGCCGATCCAGAGAAGCCGTCGAAGAAGCGAGAGACTAGAATGGTGGCCATGTTCTGGGCGACGGCAGAGGGGATGATCCAGATGATGAAGAAAGCGAAAGAGACAAGGTAGATGGGGCGTCTGCCATAGAACTCGGAGAGCGGCGCGAGCAGCATAGGCCCGCAGCCAAGGCCAAAGATGAAGAGGGAAAGCCCGAGCGTGGCTACGATCCGGCTGGTGTGGAACTCCGGAAGAATCTGCTCATAAGTGGCAGTGTATATGGAGGAAACACAAGTTCTATCCAAGCATTAGCACTACTCCCTTTCTCAAAGGCTCCTAGGAGGTGTGTAACTTACACAGAGCCAGCTGCTACCGAGTTGATCAACACAATCGTCCATTTCTGAAAATTGCTCCGACCCCTGGGGCTCAACGGATCCGCATCCCCTCCATCCCAGCCTACGATAAAGGGGTCATCCTCCGCTGTCGCCTCCACTGCCTCAATATCGTCACAGCCATATCCATTCTGCGATCTGGTGCGGGTCAATGGGCGACTCATGCCAGCCTCGCTGACGGGCCTCCCATCTGACTCTGGGCCGAGCCCCGACTCATTCTCCAACTCTTTCTCCTCCTCGCTTTTGTTATGTAAGCTGGAGGTCACGGTATCCAGGTCGCCGCTGGGCGTACTAGGCGCGTGCCTCAGGGCGCCGCCATTGTCGTCTTCGCCAGTTATGAAGGCGCCATTACCGACTGTTGAAGTCTTCATACTAACCAAAAAAAACACAACTCGCTATAAATCCAAGCTCCTATCCATAACAAGCAAAACTAACAGCAAGATTCAATCACATAAACATATATAAACATCTACATATCCAATCCACAAAATATTACCAATCCTCGCTCCTACTTGGCGCCGTTCTCCGAACAAAAAACCCACTCATCAATAGGCTCCCCCCCAGTTTTCCCGTCCGGCCTAGACTATACCCCGGCCAATGAGTGGCGGCATGACGGCATGACGGCACAGACGGCACAGACCCCAGACGTTTTGATCGGGGCCAACATTTACCGACCCCGAAGCCGCAGGTAGCTTGCGCTAGCTCGCCACGGGAGTGTCTGGCCGAGAACGGCATTTTTGACTCATCTGATATCGGGAACGAGATGAAGGGGTCGGGATCGTGGGGTTATGGGTCATTGTCGGCCGTTGGCTCGGGGTTGGGGGTGGAGGGGCTGGAGTCTGTCAGGTGATTGAGATGGATTGATGATCGCCGAGACGATTTAAAAACTAGTAAGTTTGGACTTATTGCGGGTATATTCAGGCCCCTGTTATTTCTATAAGGCAGCTGTGGATATGGATGGATAAGCAATCTTCCATCTGATTATGGCTTCACATGCTTTCATTATGTATCGCAATTACAAGTAAACGCTCGTCGTTAAACGCTAATCTGCGGTTGTATGTACCGCAAGAAGGATATACGCTACCCATGCCAAACCGACTCCTTGAATGATTAACTCCTTCCCGCTTACGCAAACCCAAACCCCTTCGCATTCTCCAGCGCCATACTAAGCTTCTTCCTCAGCGTCTCCCGACTACTATACTCCGGCAGCAAAAGCGTCCCATAGCAAGTATAACTCGTCGGCAACCTCCCCCTCCCCACATGCCCCTCCGTGCCCTCCCCCTCCTCTTCCTCCGCCACATCTTCCTCTTCACCCTCTCCATTCCGCTGCACCACAAACACTAGATTGCGCATCCCGCCCACCGGCACGCGGTCGCTCGCCGTCACAAACTCAAGGAGCCGCTTCTTCTCCTCGGTCCCGAAGCGGCGCACCACAGACCAAAAGTCCTTGACGGCGCGGTGGTCGGCGTCCCAGCCGACATAGCGCGCGTAGCGCCGCAGCTCCGCAACATCGATATCCTGCACTCCCTCAACGGTGGATTGGAGGAGCGAGGGTGTGAAAAGCGCGAGGGAGCGCGGCTCGAGACAGGTCAGGAAGCCGCGCTGGAAAGCGCCGAATTGGGGGGCGACGGAGTGGGTCGCGAGGTGCGAGATGTAGTCGCTGACGTAGTCGTTGCGGTTTGAGGCGTCGACCATGGGCGCTTCGGTGGCCTCGGAGGCAAGCTCAGAGGAGACCTTGGTGTCCGAGAGGGAAGCGAATTGGGGCCATGGGGAGGGGTTGGGAGCGGACATGTCGATGGATACTGGGGCCCCGAAGACGTTGGCGCTGAATTCGTAGGTTCGGCAAAATATATCAGAGACCAGGCCGTCCTTCTCATCCCACTCCAGGAGGGAAGTGAGACCAGCAGCTAGCTCAGGCCAGCCATCTTCAATGTGGTGAAGTTCGTTGACAGGTTGGTTGAGGAGCTTGCGGTAGAGAACTTTGGGGAATGTGACTGGGAGGGTCAATCCATTGTAGATGGCGAGACCAACCAGGAGGCCGATAAGTTCAAATTTCCACAATGGTTCTGGCGAGCTAGCTTGGAACCAGATCATCTTTGTCCGCTCATCAATCGTGAACGCACCGTAGTCCGGGTTCATTGCTTCTGCAATCGCCAGACGGAAGAACTCTTGCTGGACACCACCAGAATCAGACCCTTCTTCGCCTGCTTCCTCGCCCAGCTTGATCTTCAGCGGCCTGAGCAGCTCTCTCTCCTCGCGTCTCCACAGTTTATCGAAAGCATCCACGAGAACATGGCTGCGGCGGATCTGTAGAACCAGAAACTTCGACGTTGCGACACGGAGTTTCTCATTAAGATGGTCCCTCCGGGCCGGGTCTGTGACAAGGTTCGATTGTGCAGAGTATGCGATTGTAGTAACACGGATAGTCATAGTCCCGGCAGTGTCAAACGCACTACTCATTCTTGAAAAGTTAATAGCCCTGAAATACGTAACAAGGCTGGCTTTACTAAAGAGGAACGGGTAGTCGAGCAAGTGAACAGACTTCCTATTGGGCGCGAATGTCAACCATTCGAGTGGCATCTCAGTAGAATCTAAGCGGTCTGCAAAGAATTCTGCGCGGAAGTTCTGCTCTGTGAGAAGTAGCGGTTTACGCCTGTCATATATTGCCTTGACGAGCGCTAACGCTCCTCCAAAGGCGCCATCAGCAGGAATAATTGCAGTCGGTTTCCAATCTTGCAGTATAACTGTTCGTGCCCAGTCGATAAGTATCGTTGCCGATCTGGTTTCATCGGGCAATCGCTGTGTGTTTGGTGGGGGTGGTGACCTCTCGATGTCAAATGATTCCAAGGATTCCAAGGATTCGAGAACATCATCCAAGATGTCAGTGCCTTGTGCTGGTCCTGCGCTCTCCCAGTTATTGAGCCGTTCCAGTTCCTGGAAACGACGCCTAGCAGAAATTGCTGCAAATAGTCGCCGAGCTAATCTGAGAGCCAATTCGTTGGAGAGAACATCATCGAGTTTGAGGGCATAATCTGACGCATACGGGTAGTGGCGAGTATAGGACAACCCTCTTCCCCGTGATAGGGATGCTGGGCGCGTGACGAATAAGTTTTGCGAGTATGGAGCGGCTGCAACCAAAGCATGTAGGCATATTATCATAATTTTTGAGGCCTCTTCTTTTGTCGTAGGGGAACCGCTGGGCAAGTCGCCGCCGAGTTGTTGTTTCCCTACATCTTGTATGTCTGACAGCTGCCGAGGCATATCGTACAAGTCTGCAGCTACACTCCAAAGCCCATCGAATAGAACATCAAACGCAACCCTGCTTATGCGCGCTAGGCAATAAGTCAACGTTCGGCTATCTAAGAGAACATTTGATTCTGTTGAAAATGACCGAATCAGAGCTTTGCGGTCGCTAAGCACATAGAACAAGCTCTGCTCTGCGAAGATCCTCCAGCCCTTTGCTGTGTTTGGCTGACGCTTGATCTTTAACTTTGGCGGCAGGGACATTGCCTTGCATAGCCTTCCCTCATCCATAGAAGATATGCCTCCTGTCTTGAAGTCGAGTATACCGTCAGCCAACAGAATGTTGCAGATTAACTCAATACTGTCTACTGTCAGTGTGCTGAGTGACTGCGGTAAATTCTCATCTTTTGGAACCTCCGATTCACTTGGTTGAGACTCTTGCCTGGCCTTCTCAGATGCGTTGAAGACTGATGCGCCTTTGGCTAGATTGTCTCCCAGTCCCAGGCCAACCATACTAGTAACACTTGATGTCTTGGACGATGCTAATTCGTTTCCTTTGGGTGCTGGCAGCAGAGTCTCTTGGGTTGCAAAAGTAGTGGTAGCTTTGATACTTGGGGACAAGCCAATCCGAGTCTTCTTTGACGATATGGAGCTGTGGCTATCACTCGACCTGCGTCGTTGCGACATGCCATCTTCAGAAAACGAGCCTCCTCTGTGTAGTTTCACGGATTTGTCGTGTTCGCCAGAGTCGCGTCTTCTAACTTCGGGCAGGACAGCAGAATTCAGAGGCTTAAACGTTGGTGGTGGCGGAGACGCCGCCAAGTCACTTCGTCGGCGATGCCTGTTATGACCAGAAGTGGCACTTGTGGATTGTCTTTCCGCACTTGTCCCGTCATTTGTCGCAGTACCTGGTGTTGCGGATTTCGATTTATATGGTATGCTTTCCGATGCCGGCAACGACCCGAGTACATCACCTTCTTGTAACGTTGGGAGAGTTTGTTGTCCAATATTTTTCGGCTCGGTTTCTCCTTGGGATGCTACGGGCGGCGTATCGGTCGGATTGGGCGCCGGATCACTCGAAAGTAAATTTCTCATGCCCGTTAACGACGAGGCCAACAATCCAAAATTGGTAGGTGTCAACCACTCCAGCATTTTCATGGCATCCGTGTTGAATACGTTCTGTACGAAGGACCTGGGGTCTATCTTCACCGACTGCTTGTCCAAATGCGAGCTCAACGATATGTCATCAACTTGGCCATCCTCACGGCTTAGTATAAGTCGTGGTTTATCTCGCGTTGCATCTGCGCCCGAGTTTTGCCCGTCGGAAGATGTTCGAGGGAGTCGTTCTGATGTTGGCCCAAGGCCCCTCCTGTTGGAGTCTGCTACCAGCAAGTCTACAACTTCTCTTGCAAGACCAACTTTGTCAGCACTCTTTCTGGTATCATCAGAGCGAGTTCTGGTATGCTGTAATGCGGGGGGGTTCCCAGGTTGTTTGGCTTCGGGGTATGCGTTCATGTGAGGGCAAAGCGCAGATTCAGGGTCGTCTTGGGTGGCTAAATGGCACGCCAGGGTCCTGGCACTGGTAGCGTTGTATCTTCGAATAGGCTTTGCGCCAGCGACTCGTCTGCGATAGGTAAAGCAGGTAGCTGTCGTACAGTAAGGCACGCGGCAGCCATATCGTATCTGGAGGATGAATCTGTTCGGGTCTATTAGTGATGCCGGACTAAATGGTCGGCGGGTCAATGCTTACCTCTCGACCAGGAGCTGGAAATTATAGCGCCTGCTGGCACGGTATATGCTATACACCCGCTGAGGATCCCTCACGTCGACGGTGTTCTTCAGGAGCTCTGGAGGCGCGTCGGGCGGCAGATGTGGAAAGGAAGGTGCCTGCGCTGCCCACAAGGCTGACAGTACCTGGGGGTCGACATTGAAGCCGTTGGCGGGCGTATCGCGAGTCATAACATGGATGTAAAGAGGATGGCCTGTGGAGGTCGAGCCTTCACCAGTGGCGATATGAATACGTTTGTAAAGATGTATGTATGTATGTATGTACGAAGAATGAAGTTGGGGGCTCTATGATCGACGTTGGAGGTAAGAGCGTGATGTCTAGAAGCCGCAAGGGTGTCTGTCAGCGCCACAGCACTCTACGAACCGCCCAGCACAGACGAGGACAGCTCTTGGCAATTTTGGGCAACTCCACACCCGCAAGCACCGGCAGTCGTTCCGGATCAATAAAACTCTAGCTTCATCTCACTCCAAAACCCGATTTACACAGGCACGAAGTCGATTATAATGTGCATATAATTATGTAGTTGTATGCAGAGTAGTACAGCACTTCAGCTTTCAGCTTTAATTAGTCAGCATTATAGTAGTAAGTCAGTAGTAATCAGTAGTAAGGGTTTCCAAGTCTTGAAGTCTTGGGAATGACGCATCTAGTGTCAACCACGCCTGGCTGTGAAGTGTGCCAAGCTTATTATGGCACCGTATGTCCACTAGGATTCACTTTTATGACTCTGTATCTGTGTTGGGCAGAATATCGACTCCAGCGAGTTCTTATCGCGTGTTTATTTATTTATTCAATAATTCATTTTCGTTCCTGGCGGAACCACAAACAGTATTAACGCTTCAAAATAGAGATAGTAGAAACCATGGAACTTAGGAGATGCTAGACCCTTCTTTTCTGACATATTTACACCAAGTACTCGAGTAGTCGCTGCCTTAGCAATCACAGTCCACCGAGCCTCGCCATCGCCGCCTGTGGCCCTGACACGCTTATCGCAACACACAATTATTTCCCAATTATCGCCACCGTAAAAACCCTAGAATTAAATTCCCGAATTAACTGGTTTCTATTCATCCATTAGAATGACTTCATTCCTTATTTACCTAAGCCAAGAATAATTATTCATATCTCCAAGCCTTTACTCGTCCTATTAAACTAGCCTGGTAGGGAATCTGGCCGGCGGAGTCACTACTACTTAGAGTACATCTAACCCCCCCTCGCCAAACTTATTTTCTTCGTTTTCCTTCCCCTCCTTCGCCTTATCGATTGCAAATCAAAGAAAAAGGTTCAGCCTGACCCCGCAACCACATTTCCACAACCCCTTCAACCCACATACAACACACAAACAAACAATACACTTTCTTTATATACGTCAAGATGGCGACTATGGCTGCAAGCCGTCCTTCAGCGCCGGGCTTGGGTGCATCAGAGCCTCCCTCTTCTCACCCATACACCTGCAACACATGTCAAGTTGCTTTCCGCAACAGTGAGCTCCAGCGTGGGCACATGAGGAGCGATTGGCAGTAAGTTTCCTTCACTTTCCCCATCTTCCCGTGTCAGTTTCCTAACGAAAATAGTCGGTACAACTTGAAGCGCCGTGTCACCTCTTTGCCACCCATCTCATCCGATGTCTTCGCCGAGAAGGTTGTCGCCGCCCAGGCGTCATCGACCGCCGCTGCCACGAAAGCCGCGTACGAGAAGACATGCGCGGCATGCGAGAAGACATACTTCAGCGAGAACGCCTTCTACAACCACGTGGGGAGCCAGAAGCACCATAAGCAGGTGGCTATGCTCCGGAAGTCCAAGAACGGCGCCACTGCCGATGACGCGAGCTCCGTTGTTAGCTCGCAGGTTACTGCCACTGCGGAAACCGAAACCTCGTCCGAAGAGGAGTCGGAGGGGGACGAGGATGAGGAAGAAGTTGCCGAAGTTACAAAGGGCTTGAAGGAGACGTCTTTGAACGGCGACGGCGAGACCGTGGAGAAGTCCGAGGACGCCGGACCAAAGAAGATCGAGGTCCCGTTGATGCGCTGCCTCTTCTGCAACTACGACTCCCCAACCGTTCTGTTGAACATAAACCACATGGAGAAGATCCACAACATGTTCATCCCAGAACGCAACTACTTGGTGGATTTGGATGGATTGATTGCCTCCTTGTTCGAGAAGATCAACATATTCCAAGAGTGTCTTACCTGCAGCAAGTATAAGCCAAACGTATTCGGATTACAAACACACATGCGCGATAAGGGCCACTGCACGATACCATTTAGCACCGAGGAGGAGCAGCTTGAGATTGGCGAGTTCTATGATTTCAGAAGCACATACTCTGATGAGGAGGATGATGAGGATGAGTCCGCAGACGAGGCTACCGACCGCAAGGCGAGCGGTGGTGTCAAACTTGGAGGCAGACGCACAGCTAAGAACGCCGATGGTGACGAGGAGATGGAGGATCCTGAGGGATGGGAGACTGATAGTTCAACGTCTTCTTTGGATTCCGACGACCTTACAGCCGTGCCCCTCGCATCACGCGAGCACCGCTACGAGAAGTTGGATCGCCACCCACATCACTCTTCGGAAGATCCTAGACCTCACAAGAACACTGACGGCTTCCACTCTCACGCTCATAAGCACAGGCACACGGCCTACTATTCCGACTACGAACTCCACCTTCCGTCTGGACGCGCTGTTGGACACAGATCCCTCGCTAGGTATTACAAACAGAACCTTCACAACCATCCATCTCCTGCAGAGCGTCAAGAGCAGTACTTGATCGAGGCCGCGAGGGGCTCGGATGACGAGGAGGAGGTCGATGAGAGAGTGGCGCGCCGCAACGACAGAGAGCGTGGCAGAGCACTCAACACACGTGCCAACGGTGGTAGAGGCATGATGGGTGTTTCCGAGCCGAAGAAGAAGGAGGTTGCTGTCCTTGAAAAGCGTGCTAGAAAGCAGGAGTTCTACGACCGCCAAAAGTTCAACTGGGGCAACAACAAGCAGAGCAACTCCCAAAAGCATTTCAGAGTAAGTGACATCGTTCGATACCTTCGTTTTTGCGGTGTGCTAATATTATATCCAGGATCCTCTCTTGCAATGATTTATCGTTTTCTTTCGGGCATGGCAAAGGAGAGCGTGCCGGGGTGGGGGTGGGGGTGGGTTTGGCTTGTCTGCCAACCCTTGTGTGAGTTTCTAAATGTGTTCATTCGATCGTCTTCACTACGAGTAGACTAGACGACATAACTAGAATTTATATCCTTGCTCAAGCCGCCCACTATTTGTCTTGTCTCGGGTGGTGATTACTGTGCCTGGCCTGTGTGATGACAAAAACCTGCGGGAGAAAAGCCATGAAAAAATAAATCCATGTGTAGCTGAATTTCTCGATCTAGTAGAGGTAGTAAAAATATGTGTTGAGTGGAGTATTTGCTCCCCTGAAATGTGAACTGTAACCTGCATGCCCATTAGCACTATTTCCCCCAAAGCGATGTCGAGGGCGTCTGTGGCGTCAAACAATTGAGGTTTAAGTCCGACTACTTAATCCGCTGGACCCGCCCACACATCCAATCAGCGCTAAGTCGCAATTATCCCTGAATGCACGTCCCCTATCATTCGCATCTTCCCGAAAGATCTTCCCAACCTAAACTTTCTCCATACTGTGCTGCTCCTCCTATTCACCTCTTCATCGTGCCCTCTGCCGCACTTTCGCCGACGCATCTCCTTTTCCTTTTCTGCCCCTTTTTATACCTCTTTTATTTAATACGACAGCGAAAACCCACAGATGCTCAACGAAGGCCTCCTACATCTCTGTGCGTAATGGCCGAGCAAATCTCCACTCCAGGGTCCGCCGCCGACTCCTCCATCTCCAAACCTGCAGCCAACCCCAACAACGCCCCTAAAGATAGGTCGTGCCCCTTCTGCCAGCAGCCCTTCACCTCCTCGTCCCTCGGCCGACATCTCGACCTTTACATCAAAGAGAAGAACCCTAAACCTGCAGATGGCGTCCACGATGTCGACGAGATCCGAAAGATGCGCGGCGCCATCACGCGCCGACAGCCTCGCAATAGTACTTCGCGGCGAGACAGTACTCCCGCTGGGACCCCTGGGGCAAACCGCGGGGGGGCGAGCGGAAGCCCACATACAAATGGCACGCCGATGCAGAGCCCAAGCATGGTGACGAGGCAACCGATGGTAGATCATAAGGGGAAGGTTAAGACGACCCTAAATGTTGCTTCATGGCACAGCACAGGGGTCATCAACAATATCCCACTTGTTAATCAGCGGAACGACTTGAATAGCGGCGAGGGCAGTGATAGGGAGGGAAAGCGCTTCCCGAACAGACACATGCTAGCGAAGAGCACATTCGATCAGAAGCAGAAGATGGTGGAGGCACTGGATAATGCTCGGGCTGCGGAATTGGCACTTCGTGAGATTCTAGGGAGCATCAGGGCTGCTGTGTAAGTTTCAAGTTTTCCCAACGCCTATAACACCAAACTAACCTGTATCCTAGTGCAACAGTTCAACCGCACGAGTCACCGTTCGACTTCGACCCTCTTTCTCTCGACTTCCCGACTCTCTGCCTTACTTGCCTCCCCCCACCCCCAACAATCAACCAGCTCACACCGCTCTCCTCTGTCTCGACCTCCTGGACCATCACACCCCCCGTCGAACCCCAATACGACTCCCTAACAAACTTCTTCCGCGACGCCTTCCACCACTCTCGAGTCACCCGTGCCATGAACAACGCCAAACCCCCCCACCCCGACGACGTCCTCTACGCGCACCACGCCAGCCCCGCCATGCAAGCCTCTCTCAACGCCAGCGCCCAAGAATTCGAAGACAAAGTCAACGCCCACCTCCACGCCTCCTTCTCCTTCTGGATGTCCCTCCCACCGCCCAACCGAGCCGAGCTCTGGAAACTCGAGCTCGCCCGCGCCGTGGGGCAGAAGGACCAGCAAATCACATCGCTCAATGAAAAGCTCGAGGCTAGCGCACAGGAGAACCAGCATCTGCGCCAGCAGGTCGAGTATCTCAGTCGCTGCCAACAGCCTCGCGAGTTCCAGATGCGGCCACCGAGCACGATGCACATTGGCAAGCGCACGGCTGTCGAGCTGGCTGAGATGGGACTCCGTGGCGGATCTGTCGGATGGCGTCTTAGCGACCCGGATGATAACCTACAGAAGCGCATTGAGTCTGCCGTGGGCCGCTGGCGCGAGGTCGTTCGTAGCAGTCGCGGTGGGGGGATGCAGGGGCAGCGCAGCCTGAGTGGCCAGCTCCAGAACGGGCAGCCAAACGGGGCGGGCGATGATATGGATGTTGATGCTGATGGCGATGCGGATGCGGATGCTGACGCGGACGAAGAGCACTATGCCGGTGCCCAGATCCAGGAACAGCTATCACAGGGGTCGTCAAGGGCTCCAGAGGCGCCAATGGGCGCGTATTCGCATAACCCTGGCGCGGTGAGAAATGGCGGCGGAATGCAGATGCAGGGTGGTAATGGAGGGATGCAGATGCAGCAGGGAAATAATGGGGGCATGCAAATGCAGCCGGGCTCTCATGGGGGTGCTGGACACGAGAACGCGAATGGAAGTGTGGGAAGGCGACAGGGGAACATGATTGCAGCGCAGAATGGACGTGCTGGGGGGAGAACGTACCCGCCGTACTGAGGCGTCTCTGCCAGCTGAAAACTGTCGGCTCGAAGCACTTTTGAAACAAGGGGAGTAGTAGGATAAGAAAGAAGACTTCCGGCGAAGGGCTTTTGAACATATATACCAGGACGGGAGTTTTTCTTGCTTGGCATTGTTGCCTTAATTTTGGCCGGTTGAAAACAAGCGGGTTAGGGTTCTTGTATATCAGTGTTTGTTTTATTAACTTTTCGCATCTTTGGGCGATGGGCTTTTTCCGGGATATAAAATAGGACGCAAGGAGGATGGGATTGATTGAGCGATAACAGTCAGATCTCAACAGTCGATAGGAGGATAAAGTGCTGGCTCTATATAGTACAGTACAGTATAAATACCTAATACACCCATATTACATATTACCATATAAACAAATCCACTCGAGTGATAGCAAGGTTTAACGAGAAGACCGTCCACATACAGCAAAGACATTATTACCGGCCCTATCCCAGCGCCAAACCAAGAGCCGGCGTTGCAGGAGGCTGGAAGGGAGAATTGCGCCTTTTGGCATTTCGTGGATGATAATGTCGGGGGTGCGCGGAACTTCGAGGACCTCTTTTAGTCTTTATGGCACCATCACTTTCCTCGATTGCTCTGGGCGAAGTATACCCAAAGAAAGCATTCTTTTGGACAGGTGAGTTGCATATGCTGGGACTCACATGGACAAGGGAAGGGATGCGTCCCTTCCAACAGCAACGACCACCACTCCCCTTCTTACCACCTCTCGCATATCTTGCCACCGTCTTGTTTCTCATTATCCCCTTTCTTACCACCGCATCTCTTCGTTACCACCACCCCCTCTCACCAATACGTAACTTCGTACGTTTTAGCATCATTTCCAATACTTACCTTCACAGTTAATGATAAAATAATGCTGTTGTTTATTGGGTTGAATCCTGATAATAACTCCAACCCAATGGTGCATGCCGAGTCCCAATTATGGCTAGGGCATAGAATCCTATTTATATGCTAGTTTGTGCTTTACGAGTGGTTGAGGCGACGCAAAAATACTGATTTGTTTGATCTCCTTCAAATCTCTCTGTCATATCTCAGTTAGCCGTTTTCGCTGCTGGGTTTTGAGAATTCCTGCATCGTGTTAGACAACTAGGCATCCATAATGAGAGCTTCGGCATGGGGCAGCTCGGTGAGAAATAACTGGACCCAAAAACATTATGCGTGGACATACATATACTATCAATGATATGAATTGACTATTGTTCTATTGTTCTATCCCAGCATCTGTCTATGGCGTTATCTATTCATCGCAGAAAACACGACGGCTCAAAAGCGCTGATACTGCCACTGCCACACTCCCAATATCATACCCCAGAAACCTCAATTTTTCAGCCCACCAATACTCCCATTCAACTCCCTCTCCTCATCCGCCGTCAACGGAATCTTGCTCCCAGCCCTCCTCTTAGAGCTCTCCCCCGTCTCCACAAGACTCTCTTTCTTCTCCCCCTCCCCAAACACATAAGAGCGCCACTCGGTATTCTCCCACCCCGTCCCCTTCACCTTATTAAATCCCGTCCAATCCTCTGTTATAAAGTGCAAAACCCCTCCATGCGTCACAACCGCAATATGTGCCTCCTGTCCCGTTCGCTCCTCATACTCCTGTCCCAGCTCCTGCAAAAAGCGCCGCGAAACGGCCGCCCGCGCCTCCACCTTCTCCGGCGCAGGGCTCCATGGACTTGAGGGGCTCTTGTCGTTCCACCCCTCCTCTACGCGCGAGAGGTCGACTTTCCCAGCCCATTGCTCGTGCTCGAGGGCCTCGGGCGCGCTGCCAGTGTCGCAGGGTGCGTCGCTCGTTTCTTGGAGCTCGGGGACGGCGACGATTTTGAGGGACTTGGGAGGCTCCACGAGTGAGGGGAAGGAGAGGAGGGCTGTGAGGATGGTGCGGCGCAGGGGGGAGGCGACGAGGTGTGTGATGCGGTCGGTGTGGGGGAAGGAGGCGGCGAGGGCGGCGCATTGGGATTCTCCGTGTTTTGTGAGGAGGGGGTCGGGCATGGAGTGGTTTGCCGCTGTGAGGTTGTGGAACCCTTGCGCGTGGCGCACGAAGTAGATGGTGGTAGGCACTACGGGGGTCAGCGGGGGTTGGAGAGGGTTGCGGGAGGGGCAACTTACTGGTGAAGTGGTGGCGTTTAAGGGGTATTTAATTCAGCGAGACTGGCAATGGGAGCGTTCACGATATTATTCAAATTGAGGAGGAATATGGGTATAGGGTATATATGTACGTTGAGAGAATAAAATTAAAGAATGACTCAAGTTGCGTAGTAAGCTTCTCGTATATGGTAGCGCTCACCTGTGGCAACCTTGAGGCCAGACACAAGGTGGGGTTACAGGACGACAGTGCTCCGGGTAACCCCACCAAGGGTGGGAACGTTCCCCATGTGTATAAATAAACAAAATATCATCAGAAACCTCAATAAAATTCCATGGAGAACAAAATAAATGATTACACTAACTAATATCTAGTCTCGTGGCTTCAATGGCCAATAAGAATTGACCAAATTAGGTCAACCACTAGACCGACAATATGGCCAGCGTTATGACGTTATCTGTAACCTTAACTATAGTATACCAGCAAAACAGCTTCATGTAGATAGCAACTTCACTCCTTCCCTCCATCTGCCTCTCACCGTGAAAAACGCAGAATTCAACCTTTGAGCTCTTATCCATAGCTTCAATCCACTTTCCCACACCCCTCACAACATCACCAAACCTCACCCAACCCCACCATGCGCCCCTTCCTCCACCTAGCCCGTTACGCCCGCCCACCTGCCCCGCACACGCGTGCAGTCCACATCCCGCCATCCGTCAAATCGATCCTCAAGCCCATAATCAAGCCCATCATCAAGCCCATCATCAAGCCCATGCGCCCGGAGGAGGAAAAGGAGGAAACCCGCGATACAACCGGTGAGACGCACGAATACACGCTGTCGAGCGACGATCAGCGCACGGCGAAGGATAAGGAGAGCTTCGATCCGAAGGTTACGCGGCCGGAGCTTGAGAGGGATGAGGCGGCGAGAGAGCATGCGGTGAGATAGCTTAATTCATACTGTCATGTGTTTTGAGATGCTGGGAAGCTGTGCTTCTATTTGTGTGAAGGGATGATGCTGATCCGTATAGGTCGATCATAGTAATAACCCCCTCGACTATTCGCCTGCAAATCGAGAAGTGTCGCAGCAGTGCCCTCTGACGGAAGACAGAGCAGAAGGTTCCCCGAAGGACAGGAGGCCCAGTTCTCAAGGGCATCCCAAGAAGGGGAAGGTGGTGCCGAAGGCTCCTGACATACGGACTAGATGGCTAGGATGATTGGGGGAAACTTGAAATAGTGGAAACGGATGAGAGCTGGCTTGTTTTACTTATTACTGTATATTATTTGGGTATAGGAAATGTAAACCAGATTGACTACAATACGAACGGAGGTTTTTAAAGTCTTGTTATATTCATAGGATTGGCTAATCTAAGTCTCACCACCTAGAAGCCAAATCCCGTCTCTCATCTCATCAACAACAGGTCTTCGCAAAAACGAGAAAATTTTGAAAAGAAATCTCTCCAGCCATCCATAATGCACCACCAATAAACTCTCCCACAAAGTTCCATAGTATCCAGATGTGCAGATCCTCCAATCCCTTCAGCACATCTCATATCCGCGAAAGAAAACAAACCAAGTATAAAACAATTCTTAAAAGTAGTATTGCATATAGCATCAACGTCATCCTTTTGGCCATCAGACCGCGCTGGAGAAAAGTGCTTGAATCTCTCGCTCATGAAAATAGTCTGCAATTCGGTCGCCTCTGGTAGCGGGCGGAGCGTACTCTTCAGGATCCGAGTCGATCTCCAGACCATCCAGATGCATAATATGGATAGTTGGCATCTTAAACCCAGGGTTCAACTCATCAGCTTGCCATGCCAAAGCAGACATGAGAACATCTTTGGCTATAGGAACGCGAAACTCTTCATCCTCATCTCTTGTGCTGATGAGCATCAGCAGCCTCCTCAAACTCGTAAATTTCCAGATGGCGTCTCGAAAAACACAGTCGTCGTTGATGAGCCAATCTCGGAGTTTGAGAGTCAAGCACTGAATGTTGGCAAGATCGACAGGAAGCAGGGATTGCATCATAGGAATAAAATAGCCGGAGCGGCGAGTGCAGAGGTAAACACTTGATGTCTCGTTATTCATATAAGTTCGCGGTGGAGATGTAACAGTGCCGAGACCGAGTGAATAGTACTTCAATGCCTCAACTCGTGATTCATGACACGTGTCGAGAAGAGAAGGATGTCGAGTGAAGCAGACATATTTTGCCGTAGGCTTTGTACTGCGCTCATTCTTGAAGTGCTGGTGTACAACCGGAGAATATTGAAGGGCGAGACAGAAGCCCCATATCTTCAGACGAATTTCTGCGGGTAGAAGAGGAAACCGAACAAATTTCCCCTTGGCCTTTGTTAGAGGTGCCATAGGAACTATCGCTAAGCTCCTACCCATACGATATTAGTCCACACACACAAACACCAAATAGTATATTCTGACAAGTCAAAATGCCCTTACCAAGCCCCGCAGTCATATGAGTTCTTTGCCCACTGGCTGGTCTTGGCACCGTGTCTTGGTGGCTTTGTATTTTGAAATCTCGGGTCCTTAGATTTGTAGATTTCTTGCAACTTGGGATCATGAACGAAGTCACATTTATCCCCATTCTCACAGTGGTATCTCCCACCGTGGAAGCGGGGACAGAATCTCGTGAGCTTCGTATTGCACCGAGTGTTGCTGACAGTGGGTTGCGAAATATTGCTACTGCCTGATTCAATCACGGCCTTGGCTGAAGTGGGCTTCTTATTTGAGGCTTCGCGGCTGGTGATTGAAACGACTCGTGACGTGGGCCCAGATTTCTTTCCTGGTACCACGGATGTGTTTCCGGATTTTTTGGCCTTTGGCGCTGTGCCATCAGCAGCTTTATCAGTCCTGTCTCTGAAAATCGTAACAAGACTAGCCTGGGATCCTCCTGAACTGTTCGTACGTGCGCGTGTGGCAACTTCAGCGTCCCCAGTTGCAATATGCGCTGCGAAGTCCCCCCAAGCAGCTGCGCCTTCGGATTTTGCTGGCGAGGGCAGTTGAATGGATGCGGTTCTGACCATAACCTTCTTCTCGGTCAGGTTACTCGGTTTCTTGGTTTCCTGAGTACATTTCTGGGTTCCTTGGAAAATATGGCCCTTAGCATCAACCTTGGAGATATCCTGTGCGGAAACTCGGCGGAGCTTGTACTCTCTCAACGTATCGCGAAGCTTGACATCATGGTGGAATCTACACCCCCAACCCTCCATGCAAGTGTACCCCAAGGCAAAGTTTCTGCAGGTGTCCTTCATCACCTGCGCACGAAGTCCTTCTTCGTGCTTGAATTTGCAATTATCGGGTCCAGCATTGCAGCGCGCGCCAAATAGATAGTTAAAGCACAGCGGTGCAGTGGTGCTAATGGCAACTGGAATGGTGCTGGTGATTGGAGCCAGCACGTTGGGACGCTCCTGTGGGTGTTTATGGTTTTCACTGTTGGAAGTCTCGGTCTTGTTCGAGTGAGCACCGTCCATGAATGGCATCGAACGGTATGAGCGAACTCCATTCAATGTGTCTCGAAGGTCGATATCGTGTCGATACTTGCACATCTCAGCGTGGCAAGGTAATCCCAGAAGAAAGTTGAAGCAAATGTCGTTCGCGAATCTGGTGGCATTGCGGAAAACTGTATCGTGGTGAAGTGTGCAGGTAGGCATCCGAGGACATTCGTGGCCCAGGGCGAACTCCAGGCATCTCGGTGCGTTAATAGGGGCCATAGACGAGCCAGAAATCCCCGGGGCAGTCTTTTCGGCCGCCGTCATCTCCTTTCTATTCTTATTGTGAATGGCCACGTCATGATAGAGCGTGCAAAATTTCCGATTGTGGCAGAGCTGGCCACTGTTATACTCCATGCAAGGATTCATCATTGCAGCATTGCGAATCTCATCATCATGATACCTATCGCATTCATTGCCATAGTAACATGGAAATCCGCGGATGTAGTTTATGCATAGCTCGGATTTCATGGAGCCAGCTTTGGCCATTGCTGTCCGTCCATAGTTAACAGACTCTTTTGAAACCTGGTGACAAAAGTTACTTTGGACATCATCTGGATTGCTCTGGAGATCGCCATTCGAAGAATTTTCCGAGCTGATGCTTGTCTTCGCAACAGTTGGTGTATACGCATCTTCGATCAGCTCATTCAATGGCTTGCTCACTTCCAGCGCATTCGATGCAACTGGGAAGGCTGGGCGACTCAAGAGCCTTACGCCTGATACGG
The DNA here is from genome assembly GCA_001662645.1 of Pseudogymnoascus sp. 03VT05. Taxonomy (NCBI): domain Eukaryota; kingdom Fungi; phylum Ascomycota; class Leotiomycetes; order Thelebolales; family Thelebolaceae; genus Pseudogymnoascus; species Pseudogymnoascus sp. 03VT05. The sequence continues at coordinate 21,588 of KV459433.1, forward strand.
CTTCTCCATATGAACTGTTCGCGATTGTGGCTTGCCGAGGTACAAACTTGGTGACAATTTCAACTCTGTTTTGAGCAGATGCCTCTTTTGCTCTGATGATATTTTCCTCCTCGATGGCCTTGTCATCATCCGAAATGAATTTTGCCGCATTCAGCCAAGCATTTATGTGAGCCGAATTGTCGCGAACGGCAGCTGCCTGCGGGCTTTGATATTTGAAGACAACCGGATCATTTCTGAAAGTTTTGGGAAGGTTGCTCAAAGGAGCTTCGTGAATAATACCAAGGCCAAAAGCAGGTTGAACTTGGTCCAAGGGAGATTGAGACTTGTTTGGGGTAACCTGGCGATTTCCAAAGTTTGGCAGGCAAACCCGTGGCTTTTCAGAGCCGCTGTCGTATGCCGGATGACCGACACCGAGTGGTGTAGGGGTGTCAGCCGTATTAACACGGCGATGGATAAAACCCATGACTTTTGCGGTGATGTTGATGGACTTCCTTGAAGCTCTAGATCTTTTGCTAGAGTTGGTTGAAACGGAAAAGTTCTTGGGATCTCTCTCTCCCATAAACGCCCACATTTCGTCGGTAATGCCCTCGGGCTTTACGCCCGCGCCAGCTTCGAATGGTACAAAGTCAGCAGTAGCTGCAATGCCACCCGCAACGCGATCAACATTACTTGGAACACCGACAGGCAATCTGCTGGTGAAGGCCGGCACGCTCTCTCTGGCTGCGGCTAGCAACTTGACATGCTGCTCACGAAGTGGGACAACCCCAGAGTTGGAAATGAGCATGTCGGATTTATACTTGAGAACTCCGTCCAGGTGGTCTTGGCCAACCATGGCAGTGCTCCCAGCGAGTCGTGGCGTAAAAGACGCAGCAATACCTGCACGGTGCTGGTTCCACTCATTGAAGCTTAACTTTCCCGCAACAGAATCGATGCTCGACGATTGACTCGCGTTTGAACTGCCGTTTGAGGTCTTGCACAAATGCGGATGCACGTAGTCGGTGAGGGGAGTAGTGGCGGTGGAAGGCATGCTTGGCGAGGTATCGGAAGTTGAGGCAGTTTGTGATACTGTTGACTTCGTGAGAATTTGCTTTGGGGAGACAGTTCCAGTTTTGGAAGGAACAGTAAGGCTGGATGATGTTGGCTTTGCTGTGTCGGACATCATCAATGCCTTGTGTGCTTCACTGCCAACTTTCTTCTCGTCTTGCTTCAAGTTTTCCCAGTTGCTACGAGCTTCGTCGTCATGAAAGTATCTGCAGTTAGGGCTTTTGTGGCATGGACGACCCAATATGTAATTCTTGCAAATCTGTTGCCCAGACTTCGGCTTTGTCTGCGAAATCGAGCGGAGCTGTCGGGGTGGACGGGCATTTTGAGCCATAGACGAGGCTCTGCCAGGTTGACGCATTTTGGATCTATCTATGTTAGTAGAGAACATTGTAGCTCAGTATGGTATAGCTCACGATCAAATACTAGTGTTGATTGATCATCAGTGACTTATCAGAAAAGAGCGAGTGGTCTGGGGGCTTACAGGAAGATGCAAGTGTGGTTCACTACCAGGGTCAAATAACACTGGATGGAATCAAACTTGAAAAGAGAATAGATGGATATCCTGGTAGAAAGTCCTGGATAATACACAAGAAAAGGCGAGCTATTTGAGGTGGGTGTTGGTGTTTCGGGAAGTGAATTTGAAATCGAAGTTGAAAAGTGGACTTGACTCGAAAAACCAAATCTAGGTGACTCTGTTAGTTATCGCTGTAGTTTCAAAGTTCCAATTGAATAAAGCTTGAGAACGTACTAGGTAATGCCCGAGATAGTTGAGAAGGTAGGTTGAAAACCGGGCTCAAAGGTTGTGTGGTGGGGGTTCAAAACGCCGACGTTGATTCAAGTTGTCGGAGTAGGTTTATTCGAGGATTCAGTGATTGAAATTCAGTGATTGAAAAGGTTTATAGTAGAAGTGCAAGATCAAAAAGGTTGAAAGAGGGGTATTCGGAAAGTTGTTGGAAGGAGATTGAAGAAGAAAAGGAGGAAGTGTAGGAGTGAAGGTGAGGTTGAACTTATTCACAAGTAGACGGCCGGGTTACAGGCTAACGCTTATGTGCCAAATTGAATTCAGGCGGCTGGGTAGAAGCGGCTGCAGGAGGCGGCTGGGAGTAAAGAGTAAGGAGGCAGGAGCGTCAAGCGGCTCTGAGCCAAAATTAGTCACTTCACAGGACGGAGCTGTTCAACCCAACACTTTTGGGCTAGTGCTCCCCTACTTATGCGACTTTGCCGAATGTGCCTTGGCCGAGAAGCTTCTGTACTTCGTCTTTATTCTCAACCTGGCCATGCTCCCACAAGGATAACAAATGATTATCCTGAATTCACAAGTAACTGTGTAATGCAACAGTCTCGTCGATGCACATATTGAGACACACTTTAGACAAAAAGAAACTCACAAACCCTCGATATACCGAGGGAATAAAACCAGGCCAGTAAAAGGACTTGGGAAACATGAGACGCACAAATAACTTACGGGTATTCAATCGCAACAAAATCAACCTCGAACTGCGGAAAATAGGAAGACAAGCTTGATCACAAGGAACACATAAACCTCCTCTAATTCGTGGTCCCATTTTGGTAGCTTTTCATCTATAGATAGACACTATCTATCCATCATACACAGCCATCCCAATTATGATACTGTACATGCCCCCATGCCACCACCTCGAGAACCCACCTAATAATCGTCCTCCCCGGTCCCCGCAATAATCACATTATTGATCTTCAACACCATCCTGCACAGCTGCGTCGCCAGCATAAGCTGCTGCCTCTTCCCAATGAGCGGATCGATCACAAACGCATCCCTCATATCGTTGCTCCCCGTCTGCATGCAGTCCACACCCAGCCTCGAGTTCTTCTCCGTCACCTGTCGGCTCTTGATGCTCGCCAGCGCAGCGATAGGCGATAAGCCAGAGTTCTCGGCGAGAGTCATTGGGATCTGGTCCAGCGCATCGGCGAAGGCGCGCATGGCGTACTGCTCCAGGCCTGGCGACGACACAGCGGCGTCCTCGACGGCGATCGAGCACGCGATCTCGGCGGCACCACCACCATACACGACGCGGTTGTCGCGGACAAGGTTGCGAACGACGCAGAGGGCGTCGTGGAGGGAGCGCTTGGCCTCATCGATGATCTGTCGTCGGTTGTTAGTCACGTGTTTGGGGTTCAATATGCAGGGGTACTGGGGTACGCACCATCTTGTTGCTACCACGGACGAATACGGTCACGGCGCGGGTGTTGGCGCACTCCTCAATCACGAGCATCTTCTCCCTCGTGGTTCCGAAGCTCATCTCCCTAACAACGCCAGCCTTGCCCAACTTCGCCTCAGAGAGGTCCTCGAAGCGCGGCACGATGCGGCCGTTTGTCGCGATGGCGATAAGCTCCATCTCCGGGCCGCCGACCCATCTTACGGCTGGCAGCTCATTCTGTAACAGCAAGTGGTTCGCCTCGTCATCGAAACCCCACTGGCAGATAACCAGGTTAGCTCCGGTATCCTTGATCTGCTTGATCATGTCCGTGAACTTGTCCTTCTCGTAGGTCTGGAGCTTCTTGAACTCCTCCACCGACGTGATGTCCAACTTGTGCTTCGTCTTCGGCTTCGGGGGCTCGAACGCGCACGTCAGGATCGCAATCTTGGCATCGCGAACCTCGGACGGCATCTGCGGGTGCGAGAAGTCCTTGTCCACAATAACACCCTTGACCAACAGAGAGTCCTCGAGAGAACCTCCAACCTTGCCGTCCACCTTGATCAACTCGAAGTCGACATCCTTGCGCTCGAGGTCGGCAACGGAGAGAATGGCGTCAACAGCGATCTGGGCGAACTGGTCGTGTGCCTTCGACACGATCTTGCTTCCTAAGCTCGTCCGTGCCACCTTGAACAGGTTATCCTTGTGATCTGGCGAAAACTCAATTGTGTCTGCGATCCTGTCCAGCTCTGCAACAGCGATATCACACGCCTGGTCGTAGCCGTCTGCTATCCGGATAGGGTGGATTCCCTTATCAATCAGCTCAGCCGCCTGCTCCAACAAAGCACCAGCCAGAACGACAACACCCGTTGTTCCATCACCTATCTCATCGTCTTGTGATTTCGACAGCTCGACGAGAAGTTTTGCGACGTGGTTTTGGATCTCCATTTGGCCGAGGATAGTGGCACCATCGTTGGTTACTGTGATGTCTCCGTCTGGGGAAATGAGGATCTTGTCGAGTCCGCGGGGTCCTAATGAGGTCTTGACGATGTTGGCGACTGTGCGGGCGGCAAGGATATGGGACTTGACAGCTTCGTTGCCATGTTGTCTCTTCTTCTTTCCTTGGCTGAGGTATGTGTAAGCTTCGACTCCTGATGAAGGGGTCTGGAGCCGCAACAGGGGACGTACTCTCTAACGACAATAAATGGTCGGCCTTGCTCGTCTTTCACGACCTGAGCTATAATACCACACCGTCAGTATAATCGAAAATCGTTTCTATCGGAAGTTTCGTACCCTGGGACATATCGATGTCTGGAAGCACCACATTAGCAATCCGCACCACAAGCTATCTTCAGGGGTGGGAGCAACATACTCATCGCCATCTTGAAGGTCGCAGGAGCTGCTCCTGCAAATCAACTAGCTGTAGAGTAATTCGATAAGAGCTTCGAAAGGCGTATAATATGTATCGGTGTGGTAAAACACCTTATATGCTGCTTCAACGCGGCCCTATCCAGATAAACGCGCCCACTTGAAGTCTCGCCAAAATTTCATATCAGGCAACAACTAGTTGATGCCTTACAAATAGCCTCGCCGCGCCAAGAAACGGGAGAGCATAGGGGTATCTTAGCTTCCAGTATAAATCACAATCGGGAACAAAATTATGGTATGTGTTAGATTCTAGCTTTTGACTATGAATTATGGTAATTTCTTATCCTACACGGTAGCAGCATCCGTATCCAACATTTATATGCCATAAAGCCCCGCCTAATCCTTCTTCTTCGCCAGTGCTCCTCCTCCTCTCCTCTTATACTTCCTCGGATCCTTGCGGCTCATCGCAGCTTTATCTCTCGTCCCCTTTCCCCCTTCCCAAAACCCTCCTCCTCTCTTCCTCACTAGTCCTCTCCCGCAAAATCTGCAGTCTTCCTTCCGGAAAGCCTGTTCGCGACTGCACCACCCGCACACCATCCTTTCCGCCCGTTCATTCGGATGCTCCTCCTTCTCATCGTGGCATCTGTCGCAAGCGTAGACCTTGTTGCAGCAGCTAAACCTGAACCAACGGTAAGATTTCGCGTAGTGCGTGCAGCGGCCATTCAGTGGGAGTGCTTCGCCTGGGTGGAGGTGGAGCATGTCCCGCTTCCGCCGCGGTCCAGACGCTGGCATGGCAGCAGAGGTGATGCGCAGGAACTTCGGTGCGGTGAGTTTGAGTGTCATAGAGGCGTGGCAGTGTCGACAGTTGGTAGTGATTGTGTTGGCTGCATGTGCCACTATACCAGGGGCAGGGAATGGCTCGGAGCACGTTGAACATGTCGGTAAGAAAGTACTTGGGAGCATGTCGACGGGCACACAGCCTTCGAGGTCTAGGAATCCGGCTCGGATCGCATTCGTGTGAATTAAGTCGCGACGGAACGTGACGCCTAGAACCGTAGCACACTTCTTGCAGCTTTCGGTCTTCTTGACACCTTTCCGAAGGCCCGTGATATCCATGGTGTCTCTGCATCGCTCACATTTGATTGTTAGATTTAACACTGTGGTTTCGAGAAGCTCAATGCCATAAATCTCAAGGAAAGGAAACGATAGCGCTGTCCCTCGTTCCATCGTGTCAAGAGGCTCCAGGGTTTCCGATGTACCTTCGCCCTCTTCATCCGTAGGACCACCTTCGAAGTCCTCGGAATCGTATGAGTACTCCGAACCATCGCTTTCTTCGCTTTCCGCCTCACCTTCTACCGCCCACTCGGGAGGTCTCGGAATGTGGAAAATATGGCTTCTCTCCTCATCCACTACACCAGCAACAACTGGTGCTTCCTCGGCTTCAACTGCCTCAACAGGCTCTGGCTCCTGAACTACAGGTTTGTCGGCCACTGGAACTTTCAGTGGCGTCTTAGCCAGAACATGCATATTTTGAGCCATGAAATTAACATGGCCCATCAGCGTCGTATCCTTCTCTTTCTTTGCACGCTCCTCAAACGCTGCCTCTGTCGCCTTTGCATCTTCAGGCTTCACGCCTTCCAACGTAATGCGACAATTCCGCAATGGATACAGTAGCGGCACGAACAAGACTATCGTCTTGATGGATCGAAGAGGTACTGGGAGTTCGCCTCGTTTCCGTGGCTCAATCGGCAGTGTATAGGCAATTCCATCTCCAGATCTCTTGTAAAGGGGTAGTCGTCCCAGCCTTGCCTCCAGCTGCCTCGTTTCCGAGTTTCTCTTGGCTTGAGCCTCCTCCTTCTGGATCTTGGAATAATACACTGGTGCAGGACGGGGAGCTTGGACCGGTTTCAGCGTCTCAACAGCTTTCCCTTTAGGAGTGGATGACAGAACTTCAGGGTTTACCGCCCTCACGGGTAGGTTTTCCAGATGCCGTTTATCAGCATTGGCCACCAGCTTTATCGTCTCGGCCTTCTTCTCACTCAAGAAGACCTCGAGGTTCTTATCCAGCGCTCCCATCAATGCTAGCAACGTCATACTCTTCGTTCTAGCCTCCACTAACCCATCAAACCCCCTTTCTACATTGATGGTAAAGCCCCTAGGGATGTCGCTATTCCTAATCCTCAGGCTCGGTGACTCTTCCGGATAGCCTTGTGGCACCACAAGTAAGCATGTCAGCGCCGTCATCTCAAACGGGAAATCCGGATCCGACGGCTTCAAATCAAATTCGAGGACTGTACCACCATCTTCAGATTTACGCTCCCGGGGCTTATAGCGCCGCCTGAGCTGGCCGAGCTGGAACTCTCTCGGGTCCTCAGCCTGTGCCTGAGGAACTGGCTTGGCCACAACGCGGGACGAAGGAACGGGCTTCGTCACTGCCTGGGCGCGCGAAGTGGTAAGGGGCGTGTTGGACTGGGGGTTAGAAGAACTGTCGCTGGCTACGGAGTCAGGCCGATGAACTGGGGTCTTGCGAGATGTCCGCTGAGGTTCATCATGTGAGAATGGGCAGGATTGGCCTGCTCGGCATCCTATTTCGAGTATTAGCTTCTGATATCAAAATGCACCTCCGTCTTTCCAGTATCTCTGGAATGTGATAATGGCTATATGTAAATACAACGTGACAAGTATATGCCAAGTATCATTTCATCCCATGAATCGATCGTCCTCGGGGAAGCGATACATGTACGAAACTCGTCTGCGCTGCACTGCAGCCAAGGTGCACAACCTCATGCGAGCAATCGCAGCTGCACAGAAATCGATATCATGCGAACAACCCCGATCGCAATCGTCATCAGACGACGGCCCGCAGCCTCGTCCGTCTCTCGATCCCAACAAGATATCCTTATCACGCAACCCGCAACAACCAACCCCGTTCCCACCAATAACATCAATATCAAAACCACACCACCAACAAAAAGCAATCAAGCAACCAGAGCCACACCCAAAGAAAAATAGAGCAATACGTACCCGCAGCGGTCCCATAGAACCTACACGCCTTCCCACGTTTCCTATCCAACCCAGCCGGAAGCGCACCCTGCTCCCCGGCCACGATGCCAGCAGCAGCAGCAGCCATACTCACACTCACATCTGCCAACGCATCAGCAAGGTCAAGTGACCACCACACACTTTCTCGATCAACAATGCACAGCGCGCGGTGCGTCAATGCGAGTCACCTTTGACCTCGAGGCGGTGAGGATCAACGGGCGCCGTGGATTGGGGGGAGGGAAAATAGGGCGGGGCTGCTGACCTGAAGAAGTGAGGGCGCTTCCGGACGTGGTAGGGCTGGGCGTGGGTGAAGTGGGTGAAGTGGGTGACGTTACTATGGCCATTGTTGTGGTGGGGGCGGGGGGGGGGGGGGTTGGGCGTGTGTGTATATGTCGCGTTTAGGTTTTCGTAAGGCGGTTGGTGAGTGGTGAGGTTAGGTGAGGGGTGTTTGTTGTACCAGTGTATGTGAGCACACGCACAACAAAGTCCCAGTATCGGAAGCGCCGGTGAGAGTCTAGGCTGTTGCTGGGAAGTGACACTTGATTTTGGTGTTGTTTTCCTTGTTTGCCGGAGTTGATGGTTTGCGGGAACTCCTGGTAACGGCAGATACGAGCTGTGCTTCGATGATTCCCGTTGCTGACGGATTTGGTTCTTTGTTTATATCATACGTTCAGCCCGACAGCTTATTATTAATTTAATTGAAGCGGCGAAAAATAGATAATACTCATACACATTTTTATACTTGTGATCCATTATGAGCCATCATTGATAGTATGCGCAGTGTTGACTCATGGTTATTGCTGCCCCGCGGCTGAGTCACCAGCAGCGATAAAATAAGATACTTGGGCGATAAGTTATGCAACTTCTAAACTGCGCCTCTGCCATTGCCACGCGCAAGACTGACTGGATGACACGACAGAAATATACTGATAATAATTAATAATAATAAGCTATTTATGAATTAATTAAATTAATTAACTAGTTAACAATAATAAACAATTAACAATTAAATGCGGATAATAGGTAAAACAATTTGTCGGTAGATCCCTTTTGCCACCCTTCTCCTTCCCCAGATAACACACGCATAACACGCATAACCCGCATAAACGTAAAGCCACACCGCCTGATGACCTCATCATGTTTTCACTCCCTCGTCCTCCCCGCCGCGGGGTCACCCCAGGACCGGAGCAACCTCCTTCCCTCAGTATACCCGTGCCGCCGGAAAATAATACCCCAATCCCATGGTAGGACGATAATTCCCCAGGATCAAGATTGACTCAGGTGAAAAAGGGATGGAGATCAAGAAATCAGGAAATCCCAGCCGTGTGTCACATTAATTCCCAGTTATGTCTCGAGAGTACCAGCGAGGTACAGCAAAGTACTCAAACCTTAACCTTGAGGAGCGACGAAAGCATCTGTCAACACCCGCCTTTGTCGTCATCGCCACATACCAGCACCACATACCAGCACCACATACCAGCACGCTTTGAGCTCAAATCCCGAGTCAGGCATCCTCTACGGAAATTGAAATGATGGAGAGGGCTTGATAAATTACAATTCAAAAATCTCTGTTGGTGGGCTTACCGGTCACATATCCCATCAATGATACATCCCTACCATGGCACGCTTGGATGTCAATAAGTTCTGAAGGCGCATAATAATGGTGTCAGACGAGTCAGCGCCGTACTCCTCACTCAGTGTCTTCCATATTACCAAAACAGGACGAATCGGAAGAGAGCTCAAACTCCCCCGTATGGGCCCAAGTCCGGGGGTAAGACACATCCGCCGTGCAGGGACGGCGAAGGTCTTCCGAGACACGTTGAGACAGGATGAAAAGATCGCCACCACACCGAGAGCTGTCACCCACGGTTCAGCGACCTGTTATTCCTACCCCGCCATCAGCTGATCATCCAACGCCCAGGCGCCGCTTTGGTCGCTTCCTTCCCTCCGAGACACCGCGGCTATCACCCATGTCTCGCGCGGCCGCGGCGTCCCATGACCCATGACGTGGTGTTATGTCAGACAATAACAAAGGACCCAGACGCGCGCGACGCGTCGCAAGACTGAGGCGTTTTGGATCAACAGTCCAGATTCATCCCATGGCGCCGAAGCGCATATCAGATCTCGTTCGCGGGAAACTGAACAGCTGTGATGGATGTGATACATGGATGTCGCCCCCGCAACGGAGGCTCCCGTAAGGGGAGAGACACGCATAACGATGAGGCACGAGACGATCGCCCGTGGGGTGCTGGTGGTTCAGTGGTGTACGCAGAAATGCTGTGCAGCCGTCCCGCAAGCTGGCATGTACTTTCGTCCGCCCTGCCTTTGTTTCTTGGGGAGGTTGGGGGATGCCGTTATGCACATGACTCTTTTGGATTCGCGTGCGAGACGCGTCTTCGATGTTGACAATGAGACAAAGTCTAGATGTAAACAAACGATCTCATCTGGATACGATTTGGATGCATGTCTTGCGCCTTATCCTTGCACAGCTGTGGCCAGGTCTAGACTTGCCAGAGGGCCTGGCCATCGAACGACATTCCTATCTTCCAAGTCAGTCCAACAACTCCGCCAAGAGTATTGGTTTTGAGCGTAGAAACTACGAGTTTATTTAACAGTAAATGCTTGATATTAACATTAATCCAATTGATCGAGGTATTTTAATGCTTTTGGGTATAGTTTACATAGACCAAAGTAATGTTTACTCAAACCCCATACGATCCTTATGGGAGGCAGTTATTATAACCCATCCCATGCAAGAGGCATGTTACCGCGTCTGCGGTTTATGGGACTGTATAATATATAGGCAACTACCAACTTCAGACCAATGTAAGATGTCCTATGGAAAACGATTCACTTGTATTTATGTCTACAGGAGGAGGTGCTCATACCAATTTGACAGAATTAGAACCACCACCCATAACTCCCCACCAACACCACTCTCCCTCCCCCCATAACTGCAAAGCCACCATCCCCCATCCTCCCAAAAGCACCAGATATCCCCCCTCCGATTCAGCCTATAAACCACTCCACTATCAGCCCATCGGTGCCAACATCGCGCCAAGCATCACAGATTGAGTTTCCGATCGATGCACCGATATTGATGGTCTGAGCGTCTGTGTCTGATTGGTTGATTGGCGCTGAGGCTAGGATCCCCTCTTTTTCTGCCATCAACGTCCCTGGGGGTATGCGCGTGCACGGTTCGTTGGATGGTTTGCACTGCTCCTGCGATGGAGATGATAATGGTTAGTCTGCGGTATCGTGGGGTTGTTTATACAGGGACAGTTGTAGGTCTGGGCTGTGGAGATGGGGATATAACAGTTGGTATATTACAATTGCCTCAACCTTCTAAAGAAATGTCTCAGCAAAGTTCAATGATCGCTATCATATCCTACGCGTGCTAACTTAAACGTAGGGGTGTCTCAGTCCGCAGCTGCGGCGTACAAGGACGCTGGAGGATCTCATATCTGTATCGAGACCTACGCTCTTATGTTCATTCTACTGGCACCGACGAAGTACAGCACCCTCGAGCCTAGCAGTGTGAGTAGTATGTCTGAAACTCGATCCCCCAATCTCGTCCATCCGCCAGTAGCCCTACCACAAGCTTTTGCTCTTGGCTCCGATCGTCTACCGCCAGGGGACTCATCGTCATACGGCCGTATAAACTACTAACCCGAGGCTGAGTAACTTCTTTATGAGCCCGTGACAATGGCCAGAAACGTGGTCGATCTTAGTAGTGACACCGCGGCGCTGAGATTCAAAGCTGATGTTCTTGATGGACGGCTCATACGGAAAGGCCGGCAATACACGCTTACTCGGCCTATGCACGGTAAGGAATAAGCAGCAATTCAACTTCCTCGCAATCCTCACAAATAAGATCGACCAGATTGCATTATCTTCACTATGCAATCCTAGCTGCACCGTCTTTTTTATAACCAACAACCTCGAAGGTATCCCAGATGTGCATTGTGAGAGCGGTGTGCGAGATACCTCTTCCGTCGAGGGTTGAAACACTCGGGTGGGAGCGGGACGAAAAGTAAGGGTTTTTGTATCATTTAGCGTTTATATCCCTAAATACCACCGTTAGCCCTGATCACATCAGAATAGGCAGGAGGAGTAAGTAAAAAAAACTCCATCGTCTTGTGACAACCTTAAGCCGGCAATGCATGCTTCTCGGCGTTAAACTCCCATACCATCCTCAATCCCCATCAAGAATCTGCAAACACTCCCCAAAATCCCCTATGCACCCGAAAACAACAACCCCCAACACGCAGTCACGCGGCTGACCGAAACCATCCCAAAGCACCATGACATCAACCCGCCCCCCCGAAAACAGACTTGAACCCTATCCCCCACATCCCCACACCCATCGCGGCTATCCCCACACAACCCTCCCCATGACGTCCCCCCAAACCCTCAATCTCACATGTGACACCCCCAGAGCGTCCAGCACCCAACGCCCCAGGACCCTCCGCGCATCACCCTCCTGAAACAAGTCCGCAACCGTCCATTCACCCGCAATGCACCCCGGATCCCATCGCCACCAGTATACGTACACACACAAGCAGGAAGGGAGCTCACCCCGCAAACAACCCGTCGCGTGGTGTGTCCTCAACGGCCCTGCTGGTCGTACCTCAACCCCTCAACGCCATGCACGCCCGCCCTTCAAAGACCGCAGCTCCAACTCGGTGCTTCCCCTCCCAGGCGCCGAGGACGCACCGCGCGCTCACCGCCACAGCGCGGTGGGCAGCCATCTCGGTCGGTGAATAGCACCGGCTGGGTGGGTGCTGACAGCGTCTGAAGGGAGTGGGAGGGAGGTCAAAGTTAGGTACCGTAGTGCAGTACCGCAGTACCGCCGATTATGGAGAACACAAAGAAAGAGACCACCCACTTACCGGCGGTGGGAAGGCACGTGTTTTCCCCATCCCTTCCTTCATTCCTTCCTTCCCTCCCCTCACGACTTTTTCCAATTCGGCGATCCAATGTATTTTTCTCCAATTACTGCTTATGGTAATTAAGTTAACTTAACTGGGTTTACCTGGGGAGTGGTAAACCCCTCACCCCTCATCTCACTCGCACATGAATCCCCGAGAACGCCACAAATTCCCAGCGCCACACGACCGCAACGCCGTAAACCCCCGAACATCCACAACGGGGACTTCGCCGGTGCGTGTCCGGTACCAGGGCGTCCCTCTCGGTATCGCATAGCCCGAAGCTGTGCCGAGGAGAAGGGAAGGGAAGAAGAACGCCGTGGGGAGAGTGAGGACCGAGCACTGATTTTTCCGGTGGGGCAAGTAAACCGTGTCTCTGGCTGGCGGCCCTGTACTGTAAAATGCGGTTGGGGAGTTTGGTAAGTTTGGTAAGTTTGGTAAAAAGGCAAGGTACGGGAATAACATGAGCCAACGCACGGCAGGCATGACCTCGCTCGCGAGGTCCGGGAAAAGGATGAGCCACGGCATGACCTCGCGAGAGCGGGCGGAGAATTAAAACTACCTACCATAATATCATTTTCCCTCATTTTCCCTTCACTCACCCCCGGTCGGTCTACAAGCCCATGGCGGACAGTACACCTCATCCCGTTCCCTCCGCCATCCAACGGAACGAGAACGAGAACGAGAACGGGAAACTAAAAAAAAAATATCGGAAATGGACAAGATTTACAACGGTGCGCGTGCCTCCTGGCGGGATAGTACGGAGAAATTTTTATTACTATTCCCATCCCCCAGGCCGTGTCTCGTCTCGCTTCCCCAGATTCTGGTTCCGGATACCACTCAATCTCGAGGCGCTAGTTTCACACGTACGTCCCTCACTCACAAATCCCACGATAGTGTCCATCCGTCCGCTTCAAATCTCCCAGCCCTGCCCCTACCTACCTCCCCCGTAAAGTAAAGTAAATCCGGGGCAACTCGCAAATCCGGGGAAAGCAACACCACTCTCCCACCGCACCGCACAGTCCCCCTCCCCTTCCCCTTCCTTCCCTTCCCATCCCATCCCTCTCTCCGCGCACTCCCCCTTCCCCCCATCCATCTTCACTCACGCCCAGGCCCAAAGTCCCTTCATCACGTGACCTATTCCCGTCCCACCGCGAAAAAAAACCCCCAGGCAGGGCCCAACAATTCCCGAGAAATGCGCGCGCGGGCTCGGCTTTCGCGTCGTGTCAGTCTCGTGTGTCACCCACACCAAACATACAAACCATACAATACAATGCAACCCAACAGGCGCGATGCGTGCGCGTATGTGCGGAGACACGGGAGAGGGAGGGGATGGCAATGTCAGTGTCAATGTCAGTGAGGGACGGCTCAGCTCCGTTGTTGCACGGGGATACGTAGTATTGTACTGTAAGCACGTAACCCAACGAAAACCCGGGTATAGTCACAATCACATCACAAATTTTCTCCGCATTTACAGTACAGTACAAGGGTCCATCACCAAAAAACCCCAAAAGGGTGCGAGGTCATCATGAATGAAAAATAAAAAAGTGTGTGTGGTATCATGAGATAAATTCTTAATTTCTTCTTTCGTAACTACTTGCGAGAAAGGAAGAAAGCGCATCTACATGTCTCTTCTCTCTACCTCGGCCCTGTTTGACCCCTCCCTCTCTAGAGTTATCACCTCACCCCCACCACCACCACACAACCACCCCTTGCTTCTGATATCTGTGTGCTCTCAGCAGCAGTATCGCCTCGCTCCACCGTGGTATCAAAAAAAAAGCTTCCAAAAAAATAAAACAGGTCATTCGGCAAAAAAACATCCCCGTGGTCTAGTAACCACATCACCCTGTACACCACTCCTCCTCTTTCCCTCCACGTAAAAAAAACAAGAAACGCCCATGAGACCGGTTATGCATCCCGCCCGACCCCGTTGAGTAAAAGCAAAAATAATAAAAATGCAATGCAATGCACCAAGCCATGCGATGCAATGACGGGCTCCGCGATAAAATAAAAATGATGAAGCTAAAAGGTAAAATAGCAAAAAGCATCATGTAATAACACCCCCCCCCCCCCTTTCCCGTCTCGAAAAGCCAGGGAAACCCGAACAATGCCGCCGTTAAAACTCGCATTTTCGCTTTCACTTTTGAATGGTCGTGGTATCTTTGCTTGATTGAATTGTGGCGACGCACCCCCTTCCCCTTCCCCTTGGTCCTGCGACCCCGTCTGTATTTGGTAGAGTAGTAACCAGGCCATTTCGCGCCGGGTGCTCTTCAGCGCAACGCGCGGTCGGAGAGGCGGATAAGTATATTCGTAATAGCTGTGGGAGATGGTCCCCAAAAAGCGCATGAATGTGTGTGGCTGTGGAGCCTGGTCTTCTTTCTCCCCGATTATGTTGGTACGTGTTCGTGGTAGCGCCCCCATCGTCGCTTTGGTGAGCCGAGGCATATTATGCAACTGATGAGAGCGCGCGAGGTATGTGTCTACCACCCCTTGGAGTGATATTCACCAAGACCCTGGCCGAAGTACTGGTTCCAGCTGCCATGGTCACCCTTGTCTTCCGTCCCGAGGTGCACCTTGTCGGGGTACTGTTTAAGGTTCGCGACGTCATGCGCCGTGTGCCTGCGCTTCAGGACAGCCGAGGCAGTCTGGTTCTTTTGCTTGCGCTCCCAGAGAAGGTGGCGACGGAGACTGGCTGTGAGTTCGGTGGCGAGCATCTGGCGGCGAGTGGTCTTGGGTGACAGGGCGGCTTGGTGGGGAGTGACATTGGTGGTGGTCATGATGATTGGCTGGGCACCAGTGCGAGGAACCTCTTGTCCAGGACGCATGCGGCTCTTCATCGTCAAAGGCGCGCTGTCGTCAGACTCGGGGGATGGCGCATCGGATGGTCCTTGTGGCGTGGAGGTGCGGGAGCGATGTAATGCCGAAGTAGACTTTGATGCTGCGCTCTGGAGTGCGGCAGCACGATCGTTCTGGTGGAGCATGGTGGTGATGAGAGATCGGCGAGATGTCAAGTTGCGTCGAGATTCCACACGAGGGAAGGAAAGCTTGTCGTCAATGCTTGACTTTCCACTCTCCTCCATCGAGTCTTCCCAATCCGAAGATTCATCATCGTCGATCGCGCTCTCGTCAATGTCGTCGTCGTCGGTCTCAAAAACGTCGTCGCTCATCTCCTCGATTGTCCGGGTGGCGACCTCTTCCTTGAAGGAAGTCTGCTTCTTCTGCTCTGGCCTCCGGAGTGTGTCGCTGAGTGAACTTCGGTGCGAATTCCTTTGCATGCTATCGCGTAATGAATTATCGTCCTCCGCTGATGACCCACCGAGCTGGAACATGTTAGAGCGCGCCTTGTTCTTCTTCGACTGTTGCATCCGGCTCTCTAATGAGCTCTCCTGGAACGAGTCGTTATCGGATTGTGATGAACCACCCAGTGCGAACATTGCATGCTTCTTCGGTGCTGTCAACCTCGTATTGGAGGCTAGCGCTGACTTCGGTACGGATGCGGGGGTGCTGATTAAAGGTATTGAGCGATATGACGAGGAGATCTGCGATGGTGAGAATCCACGGACGACGCTGGTGGCACTGCGTTCCGATGCTGCTGACGCTGCGTCGGTGGACGTTGACTCTATCGACTTGTGTGGCGAAGATGGCGCTGGTGATGGTGCCTTCTCTGGCTCGGGTGCGGAGATGATGGGAGTTGCGGTGTTGCTGAGTTTTGGCGAGGTGATTTGTGGCAAGGTGATCTTGTTCGCGAGTGGCGCGAGATATGAGTGAGTGCTCATGGCTAATGGCTCGAGGTCCTTCTTCTCCTTGATGGTGATGACCATCTTCTCCAAGTCATCTGGAGTAATGTGCCGCTCCTTGCCTCGGCTCCGGTTGCAACCAGAGTCCTGCCTCCGTACACGGGGCCTCGTAATGGCAAGAGGTGCTGATGTGGATGCGCTCTCCTCGTTATCGGATTCAATGGCCTCCTCGTCGATCGAGTCGATGCTGCCAGACAGGTCTGGGATGTCGGCAGTGTAGCGACCCTCTGAACTCCGTTGCGATATCGAGATGGCGGGCGTGGTGGCGTTCGCCTCACCTGGAGCACAGCAGAAGGTCTCTCTATTCCATAACCTCCAGCTGAGGTTTTCCAAGCGACGTCCCTCCTCGATTGAGCCCGAGCATCGGGAGAACAGGGTCCATATACTGAAGAGGTTTTCGACCTGCAAAGAGATATTAGTATAGAGTCCAGTGGGAATCGCAGCGAGCGTGTACTCACGTTTCTGGTGTCGATTCGGTGTATTGTGTTGGCGTCGACGGTCAAGACCGGCGTTTCTAAGGAAGGCATGACTGCTCGATTGTCGAGCGGACTCTTGGGTGAAGGCACAACTGTTTGTGGATCCGCGAGCTAAATCGCGGTGCTGGGGGATAGATGTAGTTGTCTCGTTCGGAAGGAGCGAGGGGCGAATATGGTTATGCGTTCCTTCTTAGTTTGGTGGAAGCGTCTGGTGCTTCGGAGTGCATCGAAGAATCTTGCTCTAGACCGTGACTCTTGCAGTTATGAGACTATCAGGGTGGGCTGTGCTTGTCGGACGATTCTGCGGAGTGCGAAAATTCGATAGTAGAAATTCGAAGACGTAGAGTAGAGAGTGTTCGCAGTCGTAGATAGTTGAATCTGGTATTTTGGAGCGGTTGAGGGCGTAGAATGGTGAGTTGTTGTTCGGTGGAAGGAGTGACGGTGAAGAGTTGGTGGGTGAGGTATGTTCTTTGAAGCATGTGTTGTTGGGTGATGGGCGATGAGGCAAGGGCAGGGTAATGTATGTACACCACTTGTCAATGGGTCTGGATCTGGACGCTAGTCACTTTTCACACTTTGTTAGGTTTTCTGGGTAGTTGGGAGGTATTGGTGAGTAGCGGAAGTAGTGGATATTCAAGGCGCTAAGAAAGGCAACTTTCCCGGATTAGGCAGTTTTTTCTTGGGTGGGAAGTGGGTTGGAGCTGGGTGGCAGTTTTTGGGAGAGGGGAGGACGGCGAAACACACGGAACTACTTTTACAGTACGAAGATGCGGGGACATATTACATACACACCGCACAATAAGACGACGTATCCTCTGCGTATACTCTGCGTATACTCTGCGTATACTATACGTACAATCTGATGCCCATGAGACCTACAGCAGGGATATAAAGTCTAGGATCGGAAGAGGCAGAGATATGGGGGAATTGTGAAGGTATGGAGGGGAGAGAGGGGTGGGAAGAGATATGGTATGGGCAACAAAGAGAAGCATGGGAATATGGGGCGTGGGCGCAAAAGAGAAAGGCCGATAATATGGGGGGGGATGGAGGAATGGGGGAGTCACTGGGGCGATAAACAGATATAAAATCATCCGCCAAGCCAAACCCATTAAGGAAATTAGTCACCTTAGTCAACTAGCCTGGTACTTGACGAGGGCTTTGTATATAATTGGCAATTGGCGGGCGGGTGTGCATTTGCGCGGATTGCCGAGAGTCGGAGAGAAAAGAGACACTTGCCTCTTTAGGAAATCACCGCTAGTCAGTTCTACTTGCCCTTTTAGGCACGGTGTCGAAGGTGGGGAAATACGGCGAGGAGACCGAGAACACACCACAGAACAGAGAGAATAATAGCCTGAACTGCCCCACATCAAATACAGCTAGCGTGTTTATTTTAGCGTCAACCCTTCGTTTTTCTTCTTTCTAACTTTCTTCTTCCGGCAGTGGGAGCGGGATGAGGGTGATGAGGGTGAGTGTACGCACTGGGTACTGGCTGGCTGGCTGGTTTGTGTGGTGTTCGTTCCCTTCATTCCGTTTTCTTCTCGCTCGGCCGCCCCGCCCGCCTGGTAACGGACGGACGGTGAGAAGGCAGGTGACTTTCTGACAACGTTATAGTACAGTACTATACGCTACAGGCAGACCCCGTCTGATCTCACATCGCAGCAACGCGCGCAGGCAGGTTCGACAGACAGACGCTCTTTCCCAATCCCAATACTGACTTGACTGTACTGTACAATTACTGATTGTGCTATGCCATGACTCGGATGAGACGTTGCACCTGTCCTACTACCAGCCCAACCCTCTCGCAAATCCTCCCTGCCCCCTTCTCCACCGACCACCGGATACTCAGCCGGAGATACATATTCGGAGTAGCAGCGAGGGTGGGTGCAGAGTGAGTGAACGTGGCAGTGGATGGACAGCCAAAAAGGCCTCAGTGGGGAATCCCCAAAAGCAAAAGAAAAACGCGTACCCGGAACCACCTAACCCCCCCTCCCTCAACGTCACAAAAGCCCACACAATCCAGGGCGAATGCACACCCAGAAAGAAGCCCACAAGGAGTGCTGTGGTGCCTGAATCAATAACGATTGACCGTCATCTCCCGGAAACCCTCCCGGACCCATCCAACCGCTCTTCCCTGTCTTCTCTGCCACACCAAAGTAAAGAAGCCTCGGACTACTTCAGAAACAGCCGCTAGCGCTCGATCTGGAACATCCTCGGCCCCGCAAACGTCCAGCCCATTGGGCCGGCAGGAACAAGAGAAAAAATACAGTACTGAAAGTATCTCAGGTACTGTAGTGGAAGTACTCCGACCAGTAAAAACGGGCGTAAAGTAACTTTGAAGAATACACGGAAAATGCGTGCCATGGGGATGTACTGTTACGAGTACGAAATCAGAGTACATAACATACAGTACATCGCGTTTGTTTGCGCGGCCGATCGCTTTTTCCCCAAAACCCCAAAACAAGGGGTCCTATTGGTGTGTGTGTGTGTGTGTGTGTCCGAGTACCACGCACGACACACACACACACACACACACAAACCAAGCTTTCCCCTGCGCAGCGTGCATGTGCGTGTCTCTTTCCCCAGAAAAATAACAGAAACAGCATAATCCTGTAACTACCGCCGGAGAAATCAAGTTCATCAGTGCATGACCAGTCATTCAGTCATTCAGTCATTCACCCTCAGCTACCCCGCCGCCTCCCCTCGCCTTGCCCGGCGCTCTCGCCACCACCGTCCGCCGCGCCGCGGTAGGTCTGCACATGATCCCCATCCCCGTCCACGCTGAATGCCGTATCCCAGAACCGTAAACAACGGCAATACGTAAACGACGGCAATGGCAATGTGCAAATGTTTCGCCGCCCGGACGCACCACCACGACCTCGCCCCTCCCCGCCCGTCGTCACGTCGTCAACTTCCTCGTCAACGTACCTAAAGGCGTAACGTAACTCCAGTCCATTAATTCACAATTGCCCCGAAAAACAAAAGTAAATAACCCATTTATCAATTAACCACCACCCTAATCCCATCCCCTACTCATCCATCCATCAATCTCCCAATTCCCACGCCCCCGGAACGCACCCCACACGCACCCTCGCTCATCCTCCGAACCCAACGATCTCACACGCAGGGGCAAGGAGAGCCCATGGCCCCGATTCCTGGCCTCAGCACGGACACCGGGGAGCGCGGAGCGGTGGCCGCGGCGGGAGAGGAGGCCCGATTGGGGGGGCGTGGGCTGGGCGCGGCTGGTGTCTCGCGGAGTTGCGTGCGAGGGGGGGGATGGCGGCAGAGGGTCAGGTGGTGTGAAGTTGGAAGGGGGATGGGGGATGGGTTAGCATTACCCCTTTCTAGTTTGGGGGTGAGTAGGTTAGGGAGAATTAGAGAGAATAGATAAGTAGAATTGGGCAGCGTAGTAAACTTCAAGACATTCTCTACTCCCCCTACACCTCCCACCGAAAATTCTCCCTCCCTCTCATGACAACAAAAAAAACCCACGGCTCCATCCCCATCCTTCCCTTTCCCTCCGCCTCCGCCGCCCCCTGTGGCGTCGTGGCGGGCCACCCCCAAACGGGCCTTTGCCGCCCCACACCCTTACCCCGATTGGCTCTCGGGCGCTTGGACGACAGGGGTGCGTGCTGGTCACGGGGTGCGGAAGCGGTGGGGGGGTGGCGGTAACACGTGCTTGATGGACCCTTGGTCGGTTAGGTCCGGGGGGCAAGGGGCAAGGGAGGGTTGGTTCCTGGTTCCGCGGTGGAGGGGGAGGGGGGAGGGGAGTCAGTTGGGGGGATGTCAGATGTGCTGGGAGTGTAACCCGGAGTTTGGTGTGAAGTGTACTGGGCGGTGCGGTGGTCCAGAACGAATAGCCATCTGCGAGTTTCCGATGCGTGCGAGACAGTCTAGATAGATGAGCTGTCGCTATCCGCACCGTCTCGATCGATCTGAGACGCTTCACATCCGCTTCCAGTGCAGCACATCACATCACATCACATCACATCGCATACCTACAGTAGCGCATCCCATCCCCATCCTCATTCCCATCCCCGTCCCCCAAACCGCGTACACGTACAGCACAACACAGCACCCACCATCGTACTCCCCCCCCCAAATCCTAAACCGATCACCCCCCCACGCCGCCCAAACACCCGGGTCCTCCCCGACCACAGGCAAGGAACAACCCTCTCCACGCCCGACTGGGCGGTCACACGGAGGTGTGCGGCCAATCGCTTTGTAGCGCGGGGCCGGGAGGGGGGTCCCGTCGTGGGGGCGCGGGAGGGATGCAGGCGATGAGTCTCTCGCAGTGGTGGGTGGTGTGGTGGTGGTTGTGGTGTCTCATCTGGAGTTTTTGCGTCGTCCCATCTTGGTTTATCTGTTCTGTTTTACTGTACTGTGCAGCGGCTGGTTACTGTATAGGGAGTAGTTGGGGGAAGCAGCCGCTGCGAGGGAAAGGGGGGTGTATGCACTGGTGTGGAGATGGGGGATCCGGTTTACTGGGTATGCATAGATGGATGGGAGTTATTGATAGTACATACATACATACATACATACGCACATACACATTACCGACACTGGCATCAACTGCAGGAGCTGGGAAAGGGGTGAAGTGGAGACGAAGGCCCCGTCTGGCCGAGACGCACGCAAGCTTTACGATTCAGCGCTGCACTGCACTGCACTGCACTCCATACGTGCGCATGTACAGCACAAGCACCGCAAGTATAACAGTACAGTAAGTTACAGTACAGTATGTACGATACACCATCTATTAGCGGCGGCCAAACGGCCTGCAGCCGCGCTTTACAAAGCCAGCTGAATCCCCCCACCCCTTCCTTTAACAACACAACGACTCGTACGCATACGCGCTGTAACGGCAAGGAAGGTACCACAACATCCACCAGCGGCGATCGCGACGGCTGCGCGGCGGCAGGCTGCCTGCCTGCCTCCCTGCGGTAAGGTGGTACGGTGACGGCGCCGCGGCGGGGTGCCGATAGGAGCGCGGGGATCAGGTGGGTGTTCAGCTGGTTGCGGGAGGGGAAGATGTTGTGGTAAGTAGCACGGTGAGGGTTGGGGGTTGTTGTACGTGGGCTGGGGGATGGGGTGGTTGTGGTGGTCGCTGGAGGAGTTGTGAGAGGGAGCGTGCTGGGTTGGGAGGGGGTGAGTGGTTGATTTGATGGGGGAGAAGTGACTTGTTGCGTGTGCAGGATAAGCAATGTGAGGCGTGAGATGTGAGTCTTCTTCTCATCGCCACCACGTACTTAGAGTAAGTTGTCGTTGAACCCCCACCATTCATCATCATCCATCCACCCAGCTCCCGAGAATGAGGAAGCTCCCCAAAAAGAAACTAAAGAAACCCCTAAATACGACGAGTAAGTCTTACAATTATACAATATGTCGGAAATAATAAAATACAAACGCATATTCGAAATATATATATATTATTTATATTATTCAATTTTATATTCCCCCCCTTCTTTCCTTCCCGTCCCCCCTTTCCGCTTCACACCACCCATAACCCATTTTCTCCTTTCCACCTTCTCATTTGGAATACACCCATCAAACCGCAAACAATCGTCACTCAAAACAGTATCACCACCCCCCATCACCCCCCCACCCTTCCTCTCATATCACCCCCATCCCTCCCTCCCGCCCAGTCCAGTCCAGCACGCAACCGCCCTCTCATCCATCCCAATCCTCCCTTCCTCCTCCTCAAACAGTACCACCACACACCCTTTTCCTTCCCAACATACTACAGCACAGCACAGCACACCCTCAGCCACCCACGGGCGCCAACACATCCCGCCTCCCCGGCCCGCCCACCGCGGCGCACCCGGCAGCAGGTCACGCGCTTCCTCGCGCCTACGTGAGACACTGTGCGCTGGCACCCGTTGTCGCGGGGTCCCCCCTTCAGCGTTGGTGGTGTTGGTGGTGGTGGGTGGTGTCAGCGCCTAGCGGGTAAGCGAGCGTGGGGTTTGGCGGGCGGGAGGGAGGTGGGGCAGGGCAGTGTGTTTGTGCTGAGGGGGAAATGATAATGAATAATCAGTTGTGTTTTGTTTCTAGAATACGATTTCGGGGAATTAGATTACTCTAGAATGTGAGAGATGGGGGTAAGGAGGATTAGTGAGGATAATGATGCTGTGCGATTGTGCGGATTACTTTATGATTACTGCATCCGTACGTGAGTTGGGGCTGCGATAATAACTCGATAATTCTCGAGAATCTCCCCTTCGGGCACCAACTTTCACACCTCGCGGGTACGCCGCAGTACACCACTCTACTTTCCCTCTACTTGCACGAACGATAAGAGTCAGCTCTCTAGACAAGGCGCACCACGACACGAAGGGCTGAGGTTAGACGGGTAGATGGAGGCGCCGCCGCCTAGGCCATCGTGCGCCTTCACCTCGCAACTCTATTCCGACCATCCATTCATCTACGTCTGACATACGCGTTTCCCGGTCTCTGGGCGCTACCCTCGCGCCCACGCCATCACTCTCCTGCCTGATTACCACACGGAGCATCAGCGCCGGTGGCATTCGAGGCGCCGAGGCTGCGGCGCGTCCCTTCCGTCGCCAGGCTGGGGATGTCGTGTGAGCGGCGGCTGCTGCGCTGGCAAGGGCCTGTCTGCTGTCTGGGGATCAGCGTGAAGAGCAGAGAGCACGCGACGCCTACATGGCATGGCGGCGACAGGCTCGGGATAATACTGATCGTAGAGAAGGACACGCGAGCGTAGGGGATCGGGATGTCAGGTAAGCCAGCACAAGACAAGGCAGGCGATGTCTCCGCTGGGCCGCTGCTGGGGCGCAAGTCATCGCACGCATCGCATCGCGGCGGCTGGGCGATCGAGGGTATCGTGGGCTGGGGTTGGGGGCTGAAATGCAGGGAGCCCACGCAAGGCAGTCAGCTGTACGATTGCGGCCGGCAAAATGGGTAATGTTCCGCGATGGGGCCAGAAATACATATGTTGGGGTAGGAAGCGATGGGGGGGTATATCGGGGAGTTGGATATAGAGGATCTAGATGCCTCGTGAGGAGAGGTGAGCGACGTGTTATTTTTCCGATGGATCGCCGAGGGGGGTGATGTGAGGAATGCTGCCATTCATGCGGGCGTTTTTTTTGGTGACGACAGGTGATGGCGCCTGGATTGGGTGAGGGAAGAAAGGGGAAAGGGGGTCAGTCAGGATGAGGAATGTGAAAGGAGGTGATCGGAATTGTGACGATGGCTCCTTCTGACACGCCAGCGTCGTCACGTTGACAAAGCCTGTCCAATCTGAAGCTCGCTGTACGCGAGTCACCTCCCAAGCGCAGACCCAGCGCTCTATCATCACCGACCATCGCGTCCTCTCAGCGTCACAGCCACGACTCCCAACACTGAAACCATATTTGTCAATAACGAATAACAACAAATAACAACAATGACAATATCTAAGCCCCCCAAAATAAAAGAACCAGTTGCAAAAAAGCAAAACATGAGTCAACCAATGCGATTATTATTCGCAATAAACACAATTACTGCATTCGGAAATTCCATTGCTCAGTCACCAACAGACCTTGTAATCTTACCTTTGTTAACTTGTATACGTTTTACCCCACGACCACCCACGGCCAACCCACGGCCACCCACGGTCCCCCCCAAAATAGAGGAAATAGAGGAAATAGAGATCAGAAAATGTCACTTCCACAGTTTAAAACGCAGGTAAGGCTGAGCGTATGGCTGAGCGTCACCCCACGCACAGATAGCCCCTCCAGCCCAGCGTCTCACAACCCACCACCTGACCATCAGAGTGGCGTCAAAGAGGAGACCCTCGGTGCATTCTCGCCCTGTGCGCTCAATGCCATTATTACATGTCAATTCCAGCGTTCCCACCCTATCACCCCGCACGCCCAGCGACGTCTGCCTTGCGTTGGTGCGCTGCACTGCGACAGCGCACAGAGACAGGGCCTGACAAACTCGACATAGGAAGGCGCTGGGATCATGTCTGGTATCTGATCCCAGAATGCAGGGCGCGAAGGGCTCGCCACTGCGGAGTCGCAGCACAGGGACGGCGCGTGATGGGAGACTTCCCCGAAGTACTGTCTGTATTACTGTATTTGTTCTGTACACTTACAATACAATAAATGCAGTATATTACGGAATGAATAGCATCATACGGGACGAATTACGGACGGGGTTGAGCGACGGCACGGGTCGCGCCCGCCGCGCTCTGTCTTGTTTTTGCCGATGTTGGTTGGATTGACTCCGTGCTGTACTGTACTCTATACGCGTGTGGGGAAATTAGGGGCCCACGGACGGACCGGACGCGAGCGGCCGGCCGATCGAAAGTACGGGGAAAGGAAGGAAGCAAGGAGGAATTGTCACGCGGCGACACAAGTGGAGCACAGATGGGGGGTGCGATTTGCGTAAAGTTCCTAGAGGGGGAGAACGCGTGATGTGATAGTGACTGTGATGGGTGTAAGTAAATACGTTGGTGATGGGAATTAAATGGCCCGAATATTGAATTAGATTCGTTAATTATGGGAAATTGTAATTACCTGAATTGAATTGATTTTTATTTTTTAAATGCAGCCGGCCTTCCTTTTCGGATAATTATCGTGGCATGAGGCTTGTTGGTACGATCAATCAATCTACCAACAAGCCACCTACTTCAGTCTCGGCCTGGGTTTCTCCAGGGACCTCCTTCCAGACGCGTACTTTGCATGCCTATAGCACCTACCCTACCACAAACGCGCGGCGTCTCTCTTTTCCCCAACATAACCTCTGAGTTGGAAGTTCCGACCACCAATGCGTCTCGGGGCATCCCTCCGCAGTCGCAGCCAAGCTTTGAAAAGACGTTGGAGGAGCCTTCTACATTCTCCGACGACGCGCATCTCACGTGGCGGCAGCGGCTAAATTGATACCGTTGTCGACCAAGCTTTCAGGCGGACCAGGTAGATTAAGGGTCATGTTACGGGAGATGGGAGCTTTTTCCTTTCATCTATCTGTGTGCACTGGGAAGCGTGATGTGCAGTGTTTGACAAGTATGAGGGCATGAAAAAGGGCAGAGCGGTGATGATCTCGGCGCAGCAGGACAGAGATCCCACGGCTCAATGAATGAGAGCATTGAAGCGGCCGCTGCAGAATCTGCAAGACAAGGTTGTCGGCGATCCACGGCACCAACTGCCCAGCTTGTCAGAATACCACCTCAACCCTAGCCGCGCAATGGCCAGGCTCTCTCCTGCCACGCAGCAGTCTCCTACGCTACCACATCGCCCGCATCACCACCGTTTCGCGAGCCGCATCCAATCTGAGCGCATCGCCGGGCCGCAGCATCATCTCTCGCTTCGGCGCATAAAATCTCGCCGCATCACGTTGTGCCTGTTTGCGAGATTGGGGCTCGGGTGATACTGTGGGTGCCGGGGGCAGGCGGCGCTCAGATGAGATGAACGGCGTCGTGGGCCATGCGTTGACTGGGTTGTGTGGGCCAGGGGCCAGGTTTGATGGAGTGCTCCTTTGGGTTTATTTGGAGAATGTTGGAGAGACGGATATTCCAAGAATGGGTTACTACTTTGGGACGTTTGGGGTCTGGGATTAAATGGCCTGGATTAATTTGGATGGGATCGTTGCTCATGTGCGCATTGCTATGATTGCGATGCTCGAGAGCGCTGCTAGACCTGGGAGCAATATATTGCTCCCATCCGCCACATGGCATGGTTCGGGACAGAAAGGCACAGGAAGGTAAGGTCATGGGCTTTCTCTCTTCGCAATCAAAAAGCCCCATCCCTTCACGTCTCCCATCTCCACAATCTACTCTCCCCATCTTTCTAGAAACCTTCCGAGTCTTCTTTCCATTTACCCCAGAGCTCCCTAGGCCCTTGGCTCCCCTAATTCATCCACCCGACCCTCCTTGCATTCAGCCTATACGCCGAACCAGACCACCGGGCTCTTCTTCCACACCCTCCCAAAATCGACGCCGGCCCACCTTCCCATTTTTCCGTCCGCATAAGACCCGAAGCCTAACGGTGAGACAAGCACTCTATTCTTCTTCATCGCCGTTGTTAGCACGACACCAACTGCAAAGCCTCCAAAACTTAGCAAACCACGCGCTTAAGCGCCTCGCGGCAACCGTCTACATGACCCCTCCGGAACAACCCTTCCCGTCCCGCTCTCCATCTGTAACGGAATCACTCTCCGACCATCTAGCCACCCATGTCAAGCCCTACCTCCCTCCGCGTACAGTTACTTCCCAGAGTACCGCCGCCATAATCCCACATCCCCCCACTTATCTCTCCGAAATCCCCAATCCGGGAATCCGTCTGCACATCCCCCCTGGTCAGCAGCAATGCAACTCATTCGCGGCGCACGGCCGGCAAGGGTGTCCGTTCACCAGATAGGCCGGCGCTGGCGCAGCCTCGCAACACGTGGGGGCAGGGCCGCGCCGTGGCACGGATCGGGGGATTCCGCTCCGAGAGCATGTGGCGGCGCCCGGTGGCCGGGGTGGCTTGCCGTTGCGTTGCGTGATCAATAAGCATGCCTCTCTCTCTATCCCCCCCCCCCTTCGTCTCTTCTGCCGCAAGAAATACCGTTTTCGTATCATTCCTATCGAGTGTAAAGTCGCCGATTCGCTGGGGCGGTCTGGGCGAATCCTTCGGTGATACTGCGGCGATGGTGAGGGCACGAGCGTTGGGCAGGCGGACCCGGGAGATGCAGCGAAGAGGTGCTGGGGGGGAGCTAGAAGGTTTGGAAGGTGCTGGGCGGGTGGGAAATTGGGGGAGAGGTGCGTGCGTTGGGGGTCTGGAGCGTTTCTGGGGGGTTGCGTGGTCGGAAAATTGGGCTTGGAAGCTTCCCCGGAGTGGACCGGGGGGGGGGTTTGGAGTTGGCTTTGGTCTGCTGGTTCGGTTTGATGGGAGCTTCCTATGCTGGAGGGGGAGGGAATGACTGAACGGCAGGGGAGCAACGTTGCAAGGTACCTCCCAGGGGGTACCAGACGCGACGACTCCTTCCCTTATTTCCTTTTTGCTTGCTGACCATTTCGCGGCCCGGATAGGAAGGTTAAAGTCGGGGCAGCGGGACGCTTGGATATCGCAGAAGATACCCGTTGAAAGGCGCGATGCCGATAAGATGCCCGATAGGCGGAGATATTGGGCGTTGCAGCTCCATCAACGTTCCAATTGAAATGGCGGTGACGAGGAAGCTGGGGTCCTGTGGTTGTCGTAGTTGTCCCTGCATCTGCTTTCCGTCCCGCTGTGGTGATGAGATGTCAGTGCATCAGGTGAAGTCACGACATGGAATGCCCAACAGATTCTCCATGTTTGATTATAATTATACGAAATGAATGGGAGCTGTGGGTTTATTATTATTATTCCTATTTGTTGTACTTATTCTCCAGAATTAAATAATAAATTTAATAATTATTTTCGGAGAAATGTGATAATTTATATTGGATGAGTACAAAATAACCCAGCCGACATTCTATTTTGTAGGACTCACCTCAAAATAATGAAGTTGTCAGAACACTCATACAATCATCATAGCAGCCAGACATTGCTTCCAGATACCGTAAAAAAATGTGTAGGCTCCGGGAAGTTCTCCTTACCTTCCCCTGGGAGGTGAACCTCACTCGAGATTTTGGATATGGTTTGTGATATCAAGAAGCGTTGCAGTTGTTTTTGATATCCGTAGCCAAAAAAATATACTGATGGGTCTTGCCCGAGATCGAATCGGGGACCTCTCGCAAACATTGCTGTAGGGTGGACCCTAAGCGAGAATCATACCACTAGACCACAAGACCAGTTTCAGTTGTGAGCTCGAGCCTGTTAGCCTCTCAGTTTCTCAGTCTCTCAGTCTCACATAACTCTTTCCATTAATGCGGAGTACTTTTTGCTAGATAATTATATAAGATCAACGCAAACACGGCGAGAGATTATTATTACTACGAAGGGGCTGACTGCACTTATGCGGGGTTTAAGGCTTGATAGGTTCGAAGGGGATATATTCGGCTGGAGAGACTACGCCGAAGTTACACATCAGCTAAAAACATATGTCCCAAGTGGGATAGAGTTATCTAGAGGGTATCAACGAAAGTCCTGTTCTCACCTTTGTCATGTTGTATAGGCGAGGTAATGCTGGATGGGCTGGACGATGAGAAATATCCGTTTCTATTCTACGATGACGTTGTGATAAAGCTCGTCAGCAGGAAAACCCTTGAGAACATTAAGGCCCTTATCTCGATTCGAAACTTAAACAGAATGAGGTAAACTACATATAATTAGATATTATATAGTAACTAACACATGACAGACCCCAAAGGTCCGGGTGGTCCTCCTCCGATGCCTACAGCGAGAGGAGGACAACCCTCTATGCGCCATCAAGTGGATTCTAATATATGCTCTTCGACTAGGAGAGCTAAAAGAGAAGAGTTTCAGGGAACTCCTTGCTGCAACTGCAGCCCGACGAGAAAAGACTATTTAGTGGGCGCCTGGGAAGGGTAAATGGCCAGTCCTATGTGCATTCCAGGGCCACTGGATCGATACAGCAAAGCCAAGGGGCGTCCACCAACCAAAGAGACTAATTAGAAATGAAGGCCCGAAAGACCAGATTAAGGTTGTATTTTCTCACCTATCGCGCCTCTACCATCGTATTCTCACAACCGCTTGCCGTCTCACCGTCGCTAAATGTTCTCGCCACCGAGTGTTCTCGTCACCGGATGGTCACCCGAAGATTTTCTGGGGTCGTAAGCTAATTTCATTCCAAACTTTTGACATTTGTAGTTATGTGAAAGCTGGTATGTATACCCAACTGATCCATTGCAGCTACCTTTTGTACAGAATCTTTCGGAACAGTCATGATAGCTGATTCAATGGGTCATATAGAACCTAGACGGGCATCCGGTGTTACGGAGAAGTATATTGGCTGCGAAAGAGACTGATAATTGGGGCTCAAGCCGAGTTTGAGGATCCATTTGGGGTCACAACAGCACCGATTCGTCACAAAAGAAGGAGACGAAGCCGGGCTGAGTGGACGCAGATTTACACCGGGGCTATATTAGACGCACATAATTACTAAGAGACCCTAAAGCTTCGAAATATCATCGCGCGCCCGGATTAGTGTATTACCCACATTATTAACAAGTAAAAGCTAACTTAGGTTTTTCTCATATCAAAACATCCGTATACCCTCACAACAGCGGTTAAACTCCCCTAATTACCCGCCCACCCCCAACCGAAACCCCACGTCTCCCCCCCCATAGCCGCCTCTCTGCCGCCTCACCTGGAACATTTACACCACAATACGACGCTACCGTTTAATCGCAAGCCTTACCACCTAACGGCCGATCTTGGCACATCTCACGTTGCACAGCCTGGAGGTAAAGCTCCGATTTAGGCCCCATGACCGGCGCGACGGACAGCTGAGGGTAGGGTATGGAGTAGATGAGGTTAACCGTGGTTGGGAGATGGGTATACGTAAAGGGTATTGCGTGTATTCCAACCACCAGCATCGATTCGGGGAGATGGTGCCGGTGCCGGTGGGATGGCGATGTCGGGGTGCTGAGGGTGTGGTTGTGGGGTGTTGGTTCCAAGGGGGTCCCGATGTGTGGCCTCCTGTTGGAGGCCGTTGAGTCTTGATGAATGGAAATGCGGGCGACGGGTGTTGACCAGGGGTTTGGTGGCGGTCGAAGGGATAGGAATGGTTACTTGTTGAATAGGAGCTTTTGGGGGTGAGAGGGAGGAATGAACTGGTAAGTGGGTTTGGATTTGATATAAGCTCTCTCGAGCTGAGCTCTTGGGGATATCTATATACTATCGATTGTATCAAAGCTATCTCTGGGCCTCATGGGAAGCTAAGCTATATGCTGTAAATAACTTCCAATCCTCAAACTTGCACCTCCATATCTGTTTGATAGTTAGTTTAGCTAGAAATATTAGTCTGGCTTCCTGCCATAGCAAAATGTTAGAAATAGCAAAAATAGCCCAATATCATCCATCCTCCAATCCGCTATCGACCTAGCAATTCTGATCTCAATCACTCCTGGTCTTTCCTTGACTTGCTTCTTGAACACCCACAATCCTCCTTGTCCACCTCACTTCTTCCCAGTCCGATTTGCGAATGTTATCCAGATGCAACATCCACCCGTTTCCTCCCACTTGTGCCTTTAACCTTCCCAAACACCTCACCATCCCGGGTTCCTCGCGATTCCCCGCTAGGAGCTCCCTACTTTCTCTCTCCTGCAAAGCTGACACGCGGTAATTCGCCAAAACACCATTCACGAAAGGAGGACCGTTGTGGAAAATATCCGTAAACTGGAAAATCTGCTTGTGCGTCCCATCCTCTCGAGACGAGAAAGTTACGCGGCAAAAGAGCTCGATGATGGCGTCTTGGTTGAGACGGTTGCAGAAAGAGCCTGCTCGTATGCATTCCCCAATGCGAAAGCAGGTGCGGAGTACTGTGCAAGTTGTGAGGCCTGGGATGAGAGATCCATTGGAGGCTTTTTCTGGAAATGGAGAGCGTGCGAAAGGTGTGAGGGGGGTATACTCGTGGCTGTCATCGTTCGCTGAGCTGGGACCAGATAGCCCTGGGGTTATTGGGAGCGCGGTTGGTAGAGTCTCATTGCGAAGGGGCCCAATGTTCTTTGGTACAGCGGAATTATGATCGAGAAAGGACCAGTCTTCTGGCTCTGCTAATGACTCGACGCTGGGCTGGACTCGGAGCTGATTGCTGTTAATTATATTGTCACTGTGCTTGATCGACGGAGAAGAATAGGTAAGCTTCTCATCATATACTTCCCTATCCCGGGATCTCACGTCGGATTCAGTCCAGTTGCTTGGGGCCGAATGGGTCTCGATGATTATCGGATTGTCCTGTTCTGCCAGGTTAGCCAGTTCGGCTTCATCTGTATCATCCATGAAATATTCATCGTCCGTGCTTTGCAACCTCAAAGAGGATCGGGAGGAATTCTCGAAGTCAGCACTTGGTTCGCCGTTTTTGTTAAGAGACGTGGTCGCTTGAGGTCGAGCACAGTTATGGACGTTCTCATTCTCCACCATGATCTCCATAAAATCGTCATCATCAACGCCGTCATCAAAATCATCGCTTCCATGCTCAACAGGAAAATGGACGGAGGCCTTGCGAGGTGGCATATGAGGAGTTGGGAGTACATTTGGTAAGGCAAGATCGTCGATATCGAGCTGAGCAAAATCTTCGTCGTCTAAACCTTCATCCCAACCCTCATAAGCTTCCGCGTGGCCCCTGAAGTTTGACGAATTGTCCATTTCAATACCGATGGCGGAATCTCTGTAGACACCGGAACTGACTTCCAAAGAGTCTGAATGGTTTTGCCTGGGCATGTTGTTGCCATAAGCTCGAGTTTCCATGGAGTAAGAGAAATTGGCAGTTTCGTCAAAAAGATCTTCAAAATCGTCTTCGGGTTCTCCCAAAGTTGCATGTGTATGAGGTGTTTGACGAGACACATCCTCGCATACTTCATGCTCGACTGGCGACAGTGCATCGTCGGGCGCTGGTAAAGGATAAATGTCATTTCCTCCATCTCTTATGTTTTGATCATAAGCAAATAAGTGTGTGTCTAAATTCGCCGAGTCCGTGGGTGGGTTCAATGTTGTGGCATGGTCCAACGTGGCTTGGCCCAATTCCACGTCGACAGCAGATGTTTTGAACCTAAATGCGGCCAGTTTTTCAAGGGTGGTTTGCGCCAGCCCAATATGTCCAGCTTGGGCAATCTTGTCAAGTGTTGAAGGTGCATTTATTGTAAATTCTGTGCTCTTCTTGAGATGTGCCTCGTTGTCATATGGCCGTTGTGCATTTGGTTTGCTGATGTTTGTGTTGGGGAAAATTTTGGTCTGCTTTGACAGCGCTGAGTTCGTCCTTCGTGAGGCAGATTTCTTCGGACCATGTGGTAAGGATGGCTGTGGTAAAGCTTGCTCGTCGGGTGTAGGTATATATGTGAACCTTTTCGAGAGCGGGCTATCGTCTTTACGCCGTGGTTTCTTCATATGGGCCGCAGGCGCGATTTTGTTTCGAGTAGAGGCCGTTGACTTCCGCTTTCGTTTCTGGGGAAGTTGAGAAATAGGCAATGGATCATCGTCTTGAGGGATATCGTAAAGAGCGTCGCTATTTTTTCCCCAGCTTGATTTCACAGGCTCGTTGACGGGAGTGAACGATGGCACTCGATAAGAGAGAGGAGAACCACCAGGCTCCAAATATCTAAGTCGCCATTAATATTATGTGGCAGTATTTGGTAGAACAGAGCCTCAACTCATTCAAATGACGGCCATTTTCAACAGAACTTGGAGTTCTGGCAGCTGTCTCATCCCATCCCTGGTACCTTGATGGCATTGTGAAGTCAACTTTTCATGGAGGCAATTGGGCAATGAAGCTTCAATATTATACACACAAGGTTAAATCAATTCAACAATTGCGAATCTTACGACTTTTACGCCGTGAATCATACAATAATACACTTGTGATGTGGTCTGGGAAGTTTAATGGTTGGACCTCGACGTTGGAGATGCCAGGTCAGGGCGAAGCTACCCCGCCACGGCCTAGTTCCGCCCTAGCCTATTTGGGCCTTATCGATCGACATCCCAGCAGGGTGACGACTTAGTGCGGGGTGTATGTGATGCGCGAGAGACGTGCCGGAACCTTAACGCAAAGTCGCCGGTAGTTATAATCAATAGCCTTCATCTCAACAACCCTCTGCATTGGACCGAGAGAGAATGCTTGTTAGCTGTGCGGCAATTATCCAACTGGCACGTTACCACAGCTCATAAACAAGGGTTCCTTGTTCCTTCCGATATAGCCAGACGATAGTGACCAGGAGCATACCGATCACAAGAACAACAAAGATATTGCCCCACGAGCACCACCTACTGTCGTATCTCTCTTCTCTGCGTCTTTGGCTGTATTTGGAACCCAGAACTGCAGCGTTATACTACCCGTTTTTGCCGTAGTGGTGAGTGAATTCCGACTGCGCATGCTGAGGGTGTCAACCCACGTGCTTTGTTTGAAACTGAAACATAGGGCCTGGCTAATCTCCAGCAAGCTTTGGATACATAATTATTATCAACAATGTTCAGCTCTGTAAGCTTTCCCCATTTTCATTGGAATACAGTCGATATAATTGGGGACTCCACGATGTTGGCGTGGACCGGGGGTATTCAGATATGCCATCTTCCTCGCGGGGCATCCTATATCCAGTGATACCTACAGCCACGTGGTAGACAAAAGTATGAAAAGTCATATATAATCATCTAGTTCTGACAAGAAACGCTGCCTGTAGAAAAAGCCATAC
Source organism: Pseudogymnoascus sp. 03VT05 (assembly GCA_001662645.1). Classification (NCBI taxonomy): domain Eukaryota; kingdom Fungi; phylum Ascomycota; class Leotiomycetes; order Thelebolales; family Thelebolaceae; genus Pseudogymnoascus; species Pseudogymnoascus sp. 03VT05. The sequence continues at coordinate 55,680 of KV459433.1, forward strand.
TCCTCGGTTACGGTCGCCATCGAACGCCTCACAAGTGAGCAGTTCGAGGAGGATGACCTGAGCGGGATCCCAGATCTGGTTGAAGCAATCGAGTTGCAAGCAACAGGGCCTACGGAAGTCGCGAGAGCTATCCGAAAGAAACTGAAGTATGGAAACGTCCATCGCCAACTCCGAGCACTTACCATCATCGATGGCCTCATGCAAAATGCAGGGTCACGGTTTCAGCGAGCCTTTGTGGATGAACCTCTTCTTGAGAGATTAAGAGTCTGCGCAACCTCGCCCATGTCGGAGCAAGAAGTACGGGCTAGATGCCAGGTTCTCTTCGCTGGTTGGGGGCAGACTTATAAGAGCACGCCCGGACTGGAACGGATTGCTCGCCTTAACAAGGTACAGCACACATCGACATTTTGGCAACCATGGTGCTGACATAGCAAAGGAACTTCCAAAGCGGAAACAGGTAGTCACCCAAGATAGATCCAAAGTGCTAAAGGAAACCGAGCGAGACCCATTCGAAGATGAAGAGGATGAAGAGGCTCAGCAAGCTGCCAGCCGTTCCGCAGCTCCTTCACCGACTCCCGGAGCGGCACCCAAGAGCCATAAATCCAAGCCAAGCAACTCTGGTATCAGCAGCAGCTTATTTGGATCGACAACACCAACAAAGTCGAAGAAGTCGAAGAAGGGGTCGAAGAGCAAGAGCGGACCTTTTAACCTTGAGGCAGAGAAAGGCAACATGAAGACCAACATTGCTGAGTCCTCAGTTGCCTCTATCAACCTCCTTAACGCCTTGCAGAGGATCAACAGAGAAGAAGAGCGTGTCTCAGACAACCAAGCCTGCGTTGCTCAGTTTGAGCGCTGCAAATTACTCCGAAGACACATTCTTCGATATGTGAGTAACCTCTTCTTGTACAGACTTGATTGCTTATAATATGCCAAGATTCAAAACATCGAAGCCGAAGAATGGCTTGGAGCACTCATCCAAGCCAACGACCAACTCGTCACCGCGCTCATGACATTCGAGCAGCTGGATAGCTCCATCGACGCAGACAGTGACTCCGACGACGAACTCGCTGAGCAAGCACATGCATACCGAAGTAAGCTATATGTGCTGGATACATTGAACTACGCTGACAGATACTCGAAGTGCTTCAAGAAAAGGGGAAAGCAGTCGACGGGGCAGCTGCAGAACTTGCTGGTTTAAAACTTAGCCCAGCCTCCTCGGCCCCTGCGCCTGTGGCACCCCCTCGCCCTGCCGCGCCACCGGTTGTAGATAACTATGATTCCGTTGAGGAAGAAGACGATGATAACCCTTTTGGAGATGCAAATGCATTGGAGAGTCCTGCTCTGGAGAGAGATGAGCCGAAGTGGTAAGAATATCCATGCCCAGGTTATGAACAGTGCTGATAAGTCCCGATAGGAGGGCAGTGTAGTTGGTTGATTCATTTAATGCTGGTAGAGCGGAGGATGATGTTCTTTGTGGTGCGGATACCATCGTTCTTGATGCGTGGCAATTCATTTGGCATAAGTCGACATCTGATGGTAACAGCGGGTTGTTATTAGCATAACATAGAATTTGGAACTGGCATTTAGCTTAATAAATGTTTATCTTTTAGTTATCCACGCTCCTCGCCTCTATGCGGTTCCTCCCCCCCCGCCCCAACCCCTTCAGTCACTCACCCCCATCCCCACCACTTCAGTCACTCACCCTTAACCCCCACCCACCAGCAATCCGGAACCAACGCTTATATACCCCGGTAACCCCATTACACTCGACCCCAAGAAGCCTCATGGCAGATATGGGAAGGTCTCGCTGCGGAATAGCAAGTGCTCGGTTCGAACGCAGCTTGAGGCAATAAGTAAAATCCAAAAAATGGGTTTTCTTAAGATCTGAATACACAAGTGTATATTCAAATCTTTCTTTTTGCCTTTTTTTGCATTCCTCAAGAGACATTTTTGAATCGCTCTGAGGAGAGAAAAAAAGTGACCTCCTTAGAGATTGTTGATTTACGACTGTTCTACTGCCATTTTGGGCCATTAGATTATGTTATTATAGACGAACAAGCCTATACAGGACGACATGCAATAGGAAGACCGGATCTATACTGACGATTTCACTCACCCAATGGAGAACATAGTGCCCCTTTGCGAGATTTAAAACCCAGCTGTTCGTCCCATTTCACGTGTCAGCGAAGACAACGATCGCCGTTGCCACCCATGTCTAACAGCTACAACATGTGGGCATATAAGAGGATGGACGATCGCTGAAGGCCGCATCATCTTTGCTATAAATAAGGCCGAGTTGGCCTCCGACGAGCACCGCGTATGTAAATGAACAAGATTCTGTGATCGCAGTCGAGACATACAACCTCGAGAGACGAATGAATCGTCTCTCGAGGTTGTATGAATGAATCACGCATTTGCGAGTATTACGATACAGAGGTACTGTCTTCCTGTTTTTAACCACCTCTCCTTTATTCAACTCCTATCTTGTTTCTCACCATCTATCTCGTTTCTCACCACCTATCCGTTTCTCACCACCACCCACTTTTTTCACTTATCAGTAATTACCACCTCTGAGCACCGATTCTCGTGCATGCGCATATGCCTCTGAAGCATTGGAACCAACACATACGACCACATGCGGTCATAGATCGCCCAATCTTGTGCTGGCCTCCTGGAAGCCCTTATCCCGACTGAAGAAGAGACAAGACGCCGCGATACGCGTCAGCGGCGGCGCTGAGGCTGAGACTGAGGTTGTGGTTCAAGTTGAGAATGGGAAATCGATATCCCTCCCTCCATCTGTGCCTCTGCGGCTCTGGTTTCAATCCCTTCTCCGGTTCTGGCTCCACCCTCCTCTCCGGTTCTGACTCCAATCGCCTCATTCGGTCTCTCATGCGTCGATGGCTACGCGGTCCTAAGTGCAATTGATTGTTGCCCGTATGAAACTCCTGCGCCAACAGCACGTTTATCATTATATGTCAAATGGTGACGACTATATGCATTATGCTGTTGATATTGTAATGGGAATAGCAAGTATTTACTGCCATATTAATGCCTGCGCTAGGGTCTAATCTTACAATCCACTTTCGAGGACATCCTTTGGTTGTTTGGTATCGTTAACCTGCGTCTCATCCGCTCCATACATGCGAAGTATTTCCCGCAAGGCCTCCTCCTTCATCTCTTCTTCCCTATCATCCTCCGTGAACCTTCCCCTCTGCGTCGTAGCATTGGATGCCCTCTCCATTGCATCGGGATCAAACCCAAGCCTGGCAGCCTCCCTTTCACGCGCAACCCCAACAAACTGCCAACTCTCTAGAACATTCTTTGCTCCGTCCCAAATAAATCTTCCTGAGGCATAAAACCCAGCAGCTGCCATCGCTACGCCCACAGCATTGCAGCCAACAACCAACCAAGAGCTACAGTCTGTTTTGAATTCAGATCCCCAGCACTCATGAGCCACGTCACGAAGGGCGAATATCCCGACAAAGTGAAATGTAGTGTAGTCGATGGAGGTGAAGACGACACAGCAAAATGCGCATATTTTGTACTTAAACTGCTGTCTCGCTGCGCGGAGAGAGTTGTGCTTTGTTGGAAAATCCAAGTTTGAGACGACCGAAACGAGCAGGGAGACAGTGCTGATGAAGACCCGTAGATATGCGATGTGGAAGAATTTGGTGAGAAAGGAGGTTATGGCGACCGTTACTATGTAAGAAATCTCGGAGGAGAAGAGCTTGTCTGTTGCCCAGTCCACCGTAGAGGTCATGCTCTCTCGTGTGAGAATGGTAAGATACGAGTCGAGGAGTTCGGATGCTGGTGGTAGTTTGATACTGTTTGCCCGCGACAACAATAATAAAAAGTACTCCAGAACGTAATCGATGATCGGTCTCAACTTGAAGGGTGAGAGAATGACAAAAATAGAATCGTTGTGGATGGTTTCGACAAACGGCGTGCTTGGTGAAGTGTAAACTTGATGTAACAGCAGCACCGCAAAGAGAGGAACTACTGCGGCGTACAACATGAGGCCCATATTTGATGAACAAAGAGCCACACGCTGTCCTGAGAGTCTGGGGTTCATGCTAGGTCAGGTTGATTGGTAATGTAACTTGAGATCGCTGGTTGAAGGGTAAGTTGCGTCCATTGAGTGAGTGCCTGTAGATGGATCTGGAGTTGAGGAACGAAACACACGCATGTGGCTATCTGTTGTAGCGGGTAACGGGTACAGACAGGTTTGGACGGGCTCATCGTTTTGGAAACTAGTCGGTGAAATCACACTCACAGGTTCTATAATACTGTACTACATCTGCGTTTGATTCTAGGACAGGCAGCCTCGACAACTTCGGCTACACTGTTTCGGTGTTTGAGAAGTAATTAGAGCTTATATTTGGTAAATTAAGCCATCCCTGCCAGACTAACAAAGAAGCGCCAGCACCCCCCACTAAATTGAGAACGAAAGCTATCATGGGTATTAAAATCGCCAAACTGCTCCAGCTCTGAATATAGCAACTGCATGTTCCTTACGCACCCCCCACCTCGCCCTTTTCCATGTGTTCCTCTAATTCTTTCAGGTGCTTTTTCCGCTTCAAGCATCTGATTTTGCCATGTTTTTTAAGAGTACGTTTATAATCACCAGATCGTACGTTGCTCATGACTCCATTATCATCCTCTTCGGTCCAGACACCAGGCAAATCGTTCGGGACTTCCAATCCATTCGCATGATCTGAAAGAAGTCTCCCCGCAAGTTCAGTATCTAGGGTGGTAATTATCATCATTTGGATAATAATTTCGTGGTCGAACCCCTCCGCCGTGGAACGTTCGACAAACTCGTCTATCGCTTTGCGTTGTGAATCAGTCAGTGGTTGCGTTGCCTCTTCGTCATCGCTGTTCTGAGAGGGAGGTGAATCTGCTAGTGGTTGCGTTGCCTCTTCGTTATCGCTGTTCCGAGAGGGAGGTGTATAATCTATATTGGCTTCGGAAAGAATTTGGCGCGATGGAGAAGAATCGAGTTCCTCCGATGGAGATGGCGGGGGCAAATATTCGATATTAGTTTCGAAGAGGTTCTTGGTTTGAGCATGTGAGTGGTCTGGTAATTTTCCGTCAATGTTCAGGTGGCTATTATAGATATGTTCGGGCGTCGAAGGGATTTCATCTGCCCTCTCTTTGCCTTTCGAGATCCGTGGTCGCTTGCTGTGACTGTAGCTGGAAGTAGGTCTCGATTCCACAACTGGAGATATGTCGTCCTGTTCATGAAGCCGCTTTGGCCTTTCGCGACCAGCAGTCCGGTAGGCTAAGGAAGGAGGCTCCGGATTGTCATCGCTGCTTTCCACGATTTCCTCTTCCACGACTTCCTCTTCCTCTTCCTCTTCCACGACTTCTTCTTCTTCTTTAGATTGCCCCTGGTGCTCAGGTTGCTGGCGCAGAGCTTCTTCTTCCTTAATTTTCTCCTGCTCTACCAGAATGAAAAATTCATAGAAATCCATTAGAAAGTCTTCACAAATCCGCCGGAGCTCATCAGGCGCACTGGGGTGCGCCGAGACTTCGAACCCCAACTGGGCCGCAAGATCATCCCAAACTTCTCTGCTTTCGATATCGTCAAAATGGGCAAGCAGTGGGAGAGAAGCGGTCCAAACGTCGAACAGGCGGATTTTACGCTTGGAAACAATAGGCTCAAAGGTAATGGGATCGGGCAAACGATCCCGAGTAAATTCACTTATGCTCTGCAGAAATGCCAATTCTCCATGGTCTAGTGTTTGTCGGATCCTCCGGGCTGCAACGTCCTTATTTGCTGATTCTCCAGGTGGAACCGTAGCTTGCCGCAAGGTCTTCGGGATGCCCACACCACTTGAGAGAATATGAGCTTGTTCAGGGGTTTGCCTTGGAATAACTGCCACTGGCGTGACTGGTTGTGTGGGCTTTGTAAGAGAGGCACGTTCTTTCATCTCTCCATCTTTCCTCGCAGAACTATATGGGTGAGTTTGTTCAGCGGCCTGGGTTGGAATAGCTGTCACTGGCGTTGCTGGTTCTGTGGATCTTGTAGAAAATGTGCGGCTTTTCTCGCGGCTTTTCCCTGCAGATATATGGGTGTCAAGATCAACAAGCTTGTCGCGATACTTCTGTCTTAGAGCCGTGTGTGCCATTTTATCCCTGTAAGTATTGATTCCTAGCTTTAGGGCAACCTGCAACCATCTATCTGCTTCCTCGACTTTTTGAAACCCTCCAAACACAGGCTTGTTGACCACACTCCAGAGATCATATAATTCGAATTTGCGTCCATATAGGCTGAACGAAGGCTCAATCTCGCATCCGCTAGCGCTTGACAGTTCTCTTAAATTCTTTAAGAATTTGGTTTTATCGGCAGAGGTGCCAATTTGAGATTGATCCTTTGAAGCCACAGATTCTGGGGAGTTACTTGGAATGGCCCCGTTCTCGCCCAGTTTGTGGTGACAGGCTGTGTCTCTACTTTCCGTAGGTGACCTTGAAGACACAGCAGCACGAACTGGGGTTGTATAGGATTTGGAAGTAGAGTCTAGTCCCTGATTGGGCTTAACTGATCTAGCATCTTTGCCCTCTCCTTCTTTTAATTTGCGTGGATAGAAATCTTCGCAGTAATACCTGGACCAGTCACCTGCTGTGTGCCTTTTGTACTGCGCCATCATTAGCCAGTCATGTCTTTTGTGGCATAGAGAAGCAGGAATTGCGGGCAAGACTGCTTACTTTTTTGGCAAACGCTTCCCAAGCGGCGACCCAATCCCCCATGGGAACTTTGATGATGTCAGGATACTCCTTTTCTAGGATTTCATTTTCTTTCTCTGTGAATGGGACATCCTTTGTGGATGGGGCCTCTGTGAGTGGGGCTTCGTCTTCGCGTGAGTAAGAACTGGCAGGCAACGAGGGGCTGGACAACGGAGGTCTTCTTGCACTTGGAGCATTGGGTGTAGTTGCGACGTTTTCGGCCCGAGTTGCAGGTGGAATGGCCCAGTGCAGCCTGGCTTCCTTGCTTTTCACTGGCCAGTCTGTACTGCTCATGTCTATCTCTGGTCGAGGTTGGCCAGAGAGTTGCTTTATCCAATGGTCACGCCATGATTGTGCAGTATGCCGAGGATTCTACGAAGCATTTAGCTAGGCTGCAACCGAATCCGACACAAAAACATACCTTCTCTGTGAACTGATCATAGATATCATTTCCTTTGACATAAAGGCCTCTTAGTTCAGCTTTTGCAACCCAAATACTAATGGCCATGCTATCTTCGTGTGTGAAAGGCGTTCGGGTCAATTTCTGTGGTCCTCCTGGAAGGCTAGTTTTGCTAGGGGAATTTATTCGAAGAGCCTCTAAGTCCTCTAGCTCCCCCTTTTCCATACTCTGCGTCAGGTATTTCCACGAGACAGAATTTGCAGGTGCAAGCTTGGGCTTTGCGTGATCCGCAATCAGCACGTCTGCATTCTTTTCCAGCGGAACCACGAAGCCCCCATTGCGCTTTGTAAAGTTAGTGGCGGTTTCTATTTCCGGAAAATGGCAGATTTACCTCTACATTTTTAATTATTTCATCTCGCCTCGGAACGCGCTGCGAAATGAAGAACTTTTGTCCCTGGAATAAGTCACCACCTCCTGCGACGCCCTCGTAGACCACCCCAGCCATATGGAACGCCCTTTGGAGATCTAAGAGAAATGCCCAACTAAACCGTTATGGAGGCTTTATTAACCACGCCCGGCGTAGCCTTCAACTGGTGTATAAGGTTGGGCGGTTTCAGAGCGTTTGTGGAGAAGTATGAGGGAGAAACCACGTGAAGTCCAGCTGAAACCAGAATAAAGAATAAAGAACGGGTGGCCAGCCTAATACATGATTATCCGGCAACGGAGGAGACTGTGCATTATTTGGCAAGAGCGCAGAATATTAGGCGGTTTGAAAATCGCAGTTGTTGAGGCGTCTGGATAGGTTGTCTGGCTGTCTTGCATATGCTGTCGTAGTTGTGAACGGCAAGACTACTTACTTTATCCCCATACTTTTTGATTGATGGAGTTGTTTCGCGACGAATAACGCGTAATCACGTGACATGGATCACTCTCGTTTCGCGGATCCCTTTGGCTTCGATCCGGGGTCCAAGAACACCACAGGAATGCTTATTCAGTTGGCCAGTCTCGTTACAACGCTTGTCGGTTTGGATACCAAGAAAACTATCTTGAATGATTTTATTTTTTGAGATATTCTTTGTGGACATTATGATTTTAGCTTGAGTAACCACTCCGACACTGGTTAGGACAGCTTGGACAATCCCGGATCCCGCAGCGTACCTTCAAGATGGGTTTGGTGAAGAGTGTAATTTGTCTAGTGCTTTTCATATCCTTTATGACATTTGTTTTGTTCTTTGGGAGACTGCCAGCCTTAAGGTATGTATGAACTAGAGAGACGGCCGACAGGTTCAAAAGCTCATCAAGAACCAGGAGAACACCCATCGGTGCCTTGCATCGACTTTTCATGATACATATTCCCAGATTTCTGTTCTCTCTGGATCAAAAAATCAGCAATGGGCGTGTGTATGCATCAGGTGCAGAGACGCTGCGTTTTGTAATGAACGAACGGCACCCTACAGTTCTCGTAAGTTTAGAATTTGCGTGGCTTGTGTACATGCACAACAAAGCTTTTTGTCGCTCAATCCCTGTTTCTTAACTGCCCATTTGGAATATTCTATTCTCTATTAATGGCCTGATCATTTTACGGACAAGCTCAAGGGCTATGGCATCACTTACTATGGGCTTCGTCGCTCAGGTAACCTCGTTGCACAATGGAGGACATGTTACTCTTTCCTATCCTTATAAATCGCGTCAGATCAAGGCATATAACCTAAACATGAAGACGGCGTAGCTGACTATCGGTTCTCAACCCATATTGGCGTCGTATTTCCCTACCAACCATTCTATACTTTCAAGTTCTCGAAACCATGCTGACTTCGATTAGATCTTGTTTATTCTCCTGCTCTCCGTCTCAGAGTACCTCTACCTACCCTTTGTCTTTCCCGCCCAAACTACCGCCACTCAAGCCGTAATGATCCCAATCATCCTCATGCCCTACATATTCCTTTACTTTGCGGCGTTTTCGGACCCCGGCTTCATCACCAATGCTACTCACGCAACCCACATGCGCCTCTACCCCTACGACCATGTTAACTTCCACCCATCCGCCATATGCAGCACCTGCGACTTCATCAAACCGCCTCGCTCAAAGCACTGCCCTCTATGCAAACACTGTGTGTCACGGTCAGACCACCACTGCATATTCATCAACAACTGCGTTGGCTACGGCAACACGCATTGGTTCATCCTCCTCCTCCTCTCCACCACCCTCCTGACCGCCGCCGGTGGGTACCTGGGCGTGATCTACATCAGCGACATTATCAAGGCGCGGTATAGCTCTTTTACTATCCGCGGAACAGGGTACACGTGGCGCGATTATGCGAATTTCTGGCTCTGGGGAATACACATTAAACCTGGTGCTGGCGGTGTTACGCTTCTGTGTGTATTGAGCACCGCATTAATTGCCGCCTTGGCCGCATACACGCTGTACCAGGTTTGGGCGGGCGTCACGACAAACGAGAGCGGGAAGTGGGACAACACGAGTTGCGATATTGACGATGAGTCCCTGTATATGCGACCTCTAGACGAACATAGACCGCGAGATCCTGGGGTTGAACCGCGCGTAAAGTGGCTAGTGCAACCAAAGCTCATCAGTATGAGCTGTGAAACCAAGCCGCCGAGTAATGCCAAGAGTCTGCAGGGACAGGGATATGGGGAGTGGGTGCGTGTGGAGAGTTTGCATGACTTGGAGAATGTCTATGATGTCGGATTCTGGCGCAATATTGTGGACCTATTTCTGCCCCGCTCAGCTGGTGAAACTCGGTACGCTGAAGGTTAGGAAGTTGGGAGCTTGGAGCTGCAGTATATAGGAGCAGTCGGCCAGTGACAGTGCGGGGGTCTCCAAGATAATGCATGGCGAGGAAAATTACAATTCGGCGAGTTCTTGTACTTTTTAGATAGAAAGAATACCACGGTTGGCGATGTTTTTAATTCAAAGCCATGGTTTGAAATAGTTTTATTTAGAATCCGGCATTGAAAAAAAGCCGCATCAGAGTACGAAAACACTAAATATTGGTATATATGATATACGCCCATTCTAGCTATACTGATACATAGTCACAGCCAGCTATGATCCCTTTCCCTGTATATCAGGTTCCCACATTGCCAGTTTGTAAACTTCGACAGCCCATCGGTATCTATTTAATGCAACCGCGCCCCGAAAAGACCTGAGAACCCGCTGGTACCAAAACAAACCTAGAGATATAAGCAACTAATTTCGAAGATCATAGAGTCTTGATCTCCATCCACTCGCTGGTGCCCACCCCGAGATTGAGCCCGTTCCTCGCCCACCACTTCCTTACTTCATCCTCTCCTTCACCACCAGCCAGGCGCACGCTATCTTCCAGCGCCTCCTCAATATCGCAAGTCTTGTACTCTACCTTCAATCTCTTCCCCTCCCAGCTCCAATCCTCCCCACTAGTCTGCCGCCGCCACCACTCTAGCACCCGCACAAACCCATTCTTTGTCGGGCCAACAAGCACCTGATTATCATAACTCATCGCGAACTTACTCCCCTTAAGACTCTTCCACGTCTCTAACACGTCAACGTGGCCATAAGCCGACGCAAGGCGCGCCACCGAGTCAGAGTGCGAGTACGGAATCCCAGACGTATCCCACCAGTGTACAACACGGGTTTGCCCGTTTTGAGCTGCATATAGTACTGACTTGCCAACCTTCAGCCTCAGCGGCGCAAGTCCGACATCCATCGACTGTGAGTCAAAGCTCGGTGACGCTGGTTCGTACAAGTACGAGGAGTTCGTGCGCCGCGCAGAGGGGTTCTTCGACTCGGGCTCAAGGATATATGCGCCTTGGTGCATGCTCGCTTCCTTCCACCATTCTAGGACGAGGATGTGTCCCTTACTGCTCGCCTGCTCCAGCGCCGCCTCGCTGTATTTCAGCGGCAGGCCGGACTTTTTCCACCAGTCTAGCACGTGTACGAAGCCTGACTTGGAGGCTCCATCTATAGCTTCATCTGTATAGTCTTTCTTGAGAAAGGAGGCAGAGGTTCGCCACCACTCTAGAATCTCATTTCTTCCATAAACCGCCGACGCTTTGGTCGGGAGTAATTTTCCGCCAAAGGAAGTCCAAAAGACTTCCCGGAATTTGGTTTCGAGATACGAGAGGACGTCAGTGAGACAGAATTTGATGATAAGCTTGACGCATAGTGATGAGAGGTATTCCATGCTCTTTGGAGCCAGGTCGAGCTTTTCAATAACGCGCGGCACAGACTTGGTAAGGATTGTTGATTCGAGAGAACGAATGTACTCGTGGAGTTCATCCTTCGGGGATTCACGGAGCTCCCACTCTCTCGGTATAGGTAGGTTGGTATAGACGCCGATTGATTGTGCAACTTCCCAGTCGCCGACGTAGTCGAATATTATGGTCCATAACTCCGATGGAAGCCGAGTTTCCGTCTTTTGGTTTCGACGTGCCTGTTCTATATCGCCTGACGTGGTTATATCAACATCATGGCCAATCGTCAGAAGTTCGGCTTGGTTATTGATGGTTTCGACGAGGTCGGGGAAGCCATCATATTGAATGAGACATTTCTTTGCCCCCTTCTCGTCGTACTGCCACAGAATCGGCGGCATCACTCGGACCCAGTTCCATTTCCTCCTCAGCTTCGATAGCTGCTTCTTTGTCATGGGATTCTCCCACATTGATGTCGTCATGCCAGGCACCAGTATTATCTTTTTTGACACATCCCAACCCCTTAGCACATCAAGTATAAGAGTCCCCATTATCCCATTCAGCATCTTTGCCATTGTATCTGCACTGGCCGGTGCCAGGACCAACAAATCTGCCCACTCGGCCCAAACTTGGGCAGTGCCTTCGCCATTATTGATGCCGCGGCTAATACTGCTCGGGGAGTTCTCGAGAGTAGGAGCGAATCGCACGGCCTTCGCTGTAGGATCATCGCATATCGCCCTGCATTCGACTTTTGCGTGCCCGAAGAAACGCACGACCAAGGCCTCGGCTTTCGAGACGTCGCGCTCGCAGTTGGCAGCTACCAGGACATGGAGTTTCTGGCAGTCTGTGGCTTTGAATTCGAACGGTTTCGATGGGCGCGGTAGAAACGGTTCTTGTGCGACATTGGGTATGCCTAGATTATCATACTGATAATCGGACGGGTGCGTCTCCATGGCTGTCGAAACGAATGTGTGGTGACTTCTGAGTTGTGTGGAGCAAGCCCTGGAAGATAGGTGAAGGACTCGGACGGGACCTCATCACTAAATATTCGCGAGATGCGAAAGCAGCTGAGGAAAGGTGAGACAATTTGTGATAGGAACCAACGCGAAGCAAACACGTAGGTTTGGTGGTGAATAAACCTTGTAGGCGGGGTCCTGGAGGGTCCCCGAACTCACCGCCCAAAGCTTCCTTGACGCCTTATCGGAGGATTTTATTCCGCATCCCGATGCCGAGCTAAATATATGGGACGATCATTCCCGCTAAATCCAAAAGCCGCAAAGTTAAAATATCTTAAATGGACGACATATTATACAGTATAAATTCCGTTTAATTCAGCACTGAGAGATTGCCAAAAAAAAGTGTTTGAAATGGTATCTAAATGTATGTTTTTTATATTTTCTTTTACATCCTTATACAATAAATTCTCCGAGAGAATGGTATCTTGGCAACAATAATATCATGTGAACAGCCATGACCAAAACGCACATCATCCAGCCTACCTACTGAAATATGAGAAACAAATATTTCACCGTACTAAGCAAGCACTTGTAAGTGCGTAACGAGTGCCCTATCCGTAATTTACAAAGATCCTGTCGCATAAATTGACTTCTTCAATTTACATTTCAAGCACCCTGGCTTGGTCCACCCCCGTCCGCATCTTTGTGATTCTTCCGCTTGCGCCTTCTTTTTGTCTTTTTCTTCACGTCATCGACTTCGGCTTGCCCGTCGCTTGCCGCTTCCTCAGCTGTATGCGGTTCGACCAGCTGCACATTGACGTTGGTATCCCTTTTGTTTGTAGCTCCGCCTTCGCCATCTTGCGAATATAATGCGTCGTCTCCATCGCTGGAGCTCGTGGTTTGTAGCACAACTTTCCTCACACCATTTGAGTCGACTATATTCTCCGTTATACTACCGCTCCGCGCAGTTCCCCGTTTTCTTGGTGCTGGGCTTGCTTGCCCCGAACGTAAACTGGAGATGGTGCCGCCACTGTCAGATTCATGAAGTTCAGGGCGCCGGGGTGGGGATCGTGGACTAGTCACAGTTCCTTTCGAAGGAAGGCCATTCGTGGATTGTGACTTATCAGTATCGGCCTGTTGCGATTTGTGAGCCCGGAGTGGACTTGAAGTCCGATGAGCTGCGCCATGATCAATGCTCCCATAACCCTGTTGCAGCGCGAGCACGCCATCTGAAGCAGGTCTGCCAGCACTTTGTAACAGACCTTCTCCTTCACCTCCATATGGGGCAGAGTACATCTCGGAGTCATCTTCAAATACAACAAGATCTTCATGAATTGAAGTGCGATGGTCTTTGGTATCCTTAGTAACACCGGGCTTGATTTTCACGGTATTGTACCGTGTCGTCTTTGGGCGGCTGGCAAGGTTTGATGGCCCGAGGTGTTTGAGGTGTTCGCGCATGTCTGTGGCATTTCCACGCACTGTAACTGAACCGCCATCAGCAGCAGCAGAACTGCGTCTAATCATGAAGGTAGCCTTAGGGCTGGTGCCAAAGGTCACGGGGCTTTGACCAGGGGTCTTGCCATCTAGGGACAATTGGCGCAATCCTGAGCTGCTACTTTTCGAATTTTCGTCTGGACCAACAACCGGGGAGCCCTGGAGACCTTGTAGTTTTGGAATATCGTTGTCAGCTACCACTTGACCTTTGGCTGCCCGTCTGTAAGTAGGTGCTGGTGCGAGACGTCTGATGGCTTTATGGACATCAATGTATACATCGGACTCATCAATAATTTCTCTGTAGCGAGGCATTAGTACAATGTTTGGAACGGGAATCACAGTGGCACATACTCTCCAATCAGTTCCTCAATGACATCCTCGAGTGTCACAACGCCAATGGCGCCATGGTCTTCACCTGGATATTCGGATACCAATACCATGTGTGACTTGCCTTCTTGGAAGAAGTTCACAATATCGAGACAGCTGGTTTCTGGGCTTGTCTCTGGCAAGGTTGCCAGAGCAAACTCGCCGACTTTTTTGCAATCCTCTGGGTCATAAGTAATAAGCATCTTAACAAGGAGCATGCCTATAAAGTTATTCTCATTTCCGGGTTCGTAGATAGGAATACGCGAGTATCCTGCGGAGAGGATAGCGTCCATGGTTTCTTCGTCGAGGACAGTATCGACAGACATTGTAAACACATCCCCCATGGGCGTCATGATGTCTCCCACGGCCTTGTCTTTGAGGTCTAGCACAGCACTTATTATAGTCACTTCGTCCTGGTTCAACCTGTCACCTGGAGTTGATCCAAGAGTCTTATGTAGCGTGACTAAAGTCTTCAGTCCGGACTTCTTGTAAACAGTGCCATGATCCTCGCCGAGAAGGTAGTCGAGGAGTTTTGCGGTAGGCCATGCTATTGGTGCAAGGAGGTACATGAGAACTAGCACGAAAGGTGCCATAACTGAGCCAATCTGCAAACCGTATCTGACGCAGATTGACTGCGGAATAACTTCGCCAAATATAACTAGTGACGTTAGTATTATACAACGGACCCGAATCCAATATCCTTACCGATTAAAGCTGTGCTGCCAAGCACGGCGGGCCATCCGCCACCGAGCGAGCGATCGAGTACGATGGGCAGAGTTTCGTTGACAATGACATTGGCCAGCAAGAGTGTCACCAAAACCCAGTGCTTCCCTCTTTTCAAAAGTTTGAACACTCTCTGTGCATGTTTTTGTTCCTTGCCCTCGCCGGAGGTGGCAATGACCTGTAGATATATTCCGTCTTGTCCCATCAAACTGCAATTGAAGTAGATATTAGCCTGGATCTTTGCCAACAGTGTCACAATCTCGGTGCCAACTTACGCAATTGTTAGACCAGCGAATGCCCCTCCAGATATCACCAATATAAAAGCCACCGTCAAATACAGCCATAGATCAGGATCCTCTGGGCTTTTAGGCAAGTCTTCATGACCTTTGATCCAGCTTGTCAATGGCGCTGCAACTGCACCTGACATCTGGGAGGCCGCGAGGAATAGGACCTTGGCCAAGCCAACCACTGCTGGGCGAGTCCCTCCTGGAGAGACATTGTATCTTGAATTGTGCGACCGAATCGTCATCGTTGAAGCCAAGGGCTTGAACAGCGCGGATTCGATAGCAGGCGTTGCTCTCTTTCCGCTCACCAATCCAATTCGCCCGAATTGATTGCCCTTCCTTCACACGAATGTCGAACCAGGTCGGCGTTGGTTGTTGTTTCAAAGTTGTTGTTGTTGTTATTGTTCAAGGTACGTATTTACAGTGGAGAAAATTGAGGGTCTGTGGCCGAGACTGACGAAATATCGATTAAGCGCGGTCAGCATACAATTGAACGCGGAAGCACCAAAAGCCAAGTTTAGTAGTAAGGTCCAAAGGGCTTAGCACAATACAGTAGTGTATACTCTAGTAGTATAGTAGTGGTATAGTAGTGGTATAGTAGGAAAAGTAGTGCAGTGCGGCGTCGCGTACTTGTATGGACAGGAGTGCACCACGGTGCGGGGTTGGATTGTTTTCTGGTCCAGAACGGTGGAGCCTTGGGGCGGCTACCAGCGTCATTAGATGTCGGCTAATCGACCTCGTTGATCTTGACGACTATCAAACCTCCAAGAGCGACCAGAAACACGACATGCGTTTTAAACTTTAAAAAGCCACAACTATATATGTTGATGGTATTTCAAAATGCTCAATAACTGATTGTGAAATTTACACATACCAATCAAACACAAACCCTGCCGCCTCCTCTTGTTCTTCATTTCCACTCTGAACTCCACCACCAACGTGAAGTGAAGGCACAGCATGTCGCGGCAGTGGATATCTCGACGATAATCCGAACTACGGTCAATTCCTACTCCATAATATCCTTCGAAGACGCCCTTTCTCTCTCGTCAAGTTCTGCTACCGAGTTCTGCTGAGCAGCAGGGAATAGGCGCTTGGAGGCATAGGTCGCTTCGATATCCTACGAACGGGATACACTCTCAACAAGGTCGACAGACTTACGAATAACTGCACCCAATTTACGCACGGCACCTGGAAATTTATAGCTGGTAGAAGATATGGCTGGTAACGGATCAATCGACCGCCTTGGCAATATTCCAGTGCTTGAGGGGACAAACACCCAGACACCAGAGCAGAACACATCGCATCCGACCTCGTCATCACCCTCCAAAACGAGTCGTTTGGCGGAGTCTCTTCTACCGCCCTTTAAGGAGATTCCCAAAGATACTTTTTCGAATGTCGAGAGCCCAACAACCCCACGGCGAATGCCTTTTCCTCGACCGCCGTCCTTGCAGATGCCCCAGAAGGACCTCGCCAACTTAGAATCCGCCTACAGTCGAATTCCTCTTTCTCCAAAGCTTGACCCGACGGATTCGTATGGATCCCCAGTTATACCGCGACGTTCACGAGGTCTAGACTTCTCCCGGGCTGCAACGAATCTACATCATTCTACACTGGCGGAGCAATCGTCCCCTGATTCCTCACCTACAATAACAGGAAGAGCAATGAATATACCCGGCAGGCGAAGGAGCGGGCAATTCTCGTCCGAAACATCTGGCGCCTCTCAGTGGTCTTTTAGACCACCGGGAGATCGAACAACAATCTCGAGCTCTCTCGGAAGTGTTAACATGCTATGTTCAGAGTCATCTGATAGCACTTCTGACGAGGAGCTTATGGATACAGATGATATTGACGATTCCATCCTCACCACACCCCAGGTTGCCAGCCGGATGCCGATGGGCCTGAATATCTGGTCACAGCCACACCCTAGCCCAGGGAACAACTGGATGAACCAGTCTCCAGCCGCCAGTAGCTTGATCAACTTCCAGAGGGCGAGAATGCGGAATGGCAAGAGCAAGAAGGGATCAAGCAGCTCAAGCTCAAGAGCTAGCCCCATGTCAAGGTCGCCACCTGTCGGGGGTTCTGATGCCATGAATAACAGCCAATTTTCAAAAGACCTACCATCAGGCACGCAGTCAAGGAGGGAAAGTATCAGCTGGGCGGCAAACCAACTCCACATCGATGGTAGTGAAAGCGATGATGGCACTCTGAAGAGCACATTAGAGAACCCAGAGAATCTTCCAACTACCCCAGCAAGAGATGGGCAGAGGGGAGTCATAAGGAGAGCCGTAACGAGACGAGGCAACATGCTTCCGAAGACGAAGGGTTTTGCAAGAATACGAGCAGCGTTAGCAGAAGAAGGCGCACCTGTCGAAACTGAAGTTCGCCGCGAGGCTACTGTAATCCGCCAAGTACGTGAAAACGACATGGACCTCGAGCCATCACGACCCCGAGCATTATCAACCGCCACTCTGTCATCTCCATCTGTCCGCCCCTCGCAAGGTGATGGCTTGGAGGACGCCTTGGCGGATGACATGATCAGCCTTGCGAATAGCAATGCTGGAGGCAGCTTCAAGCAGCAAGTTGTGCGCAATTCGAAGGGTCCAGAGTTTTGGGAAGGCTTCGAAGACCGCAAGTACCGTACTCCACCACCTCAATTTCCAACTCGCGAATCAGCGTCAACTGTCAGCGATGATATGTCAATGGATTCCCAGGCATTTGGCCTAGGCAACTTCTCTATGCCTTCCCAAGCTTGCGATGCTGCTGATACACAGTCGCAAGGACCATCTGCATCGCCGACACGTGCGACGACTCCAATACCAGCGGCGATTGACATCCGACGTGTTAATAACAAACGTCGCCGGGATGACGATTTTGACCCCATGTCATTCAAACGACGAGCTGTGTCGCCAGGGATGTCTGTACACAACAGCCCTGTGATACAGAGTCCTATGCAAAGAGATGGTAATCCATGGGGCACAAGGCCACCGAGCAACAGCGGCTCTGACAAAGGCGCGATTGAATCACAATCCAGCGGACGCCATAGTGGAACGAAGCGTGTGGGCCTCCAAGGGATGACCGATACGAATGATAGTTTGATGAACATGAGCATTGAGTAGGATTAGTTTCGGCGATGGATGGGTTTGGGCGAACAGATTGCACTATGGAGTTACAAGGCATGGTGTTTGCAGCATTTTTTTGCGTAGGGATGCATTTGGCTTTGCGGAGTTATGGAAATTTTGCTATTCGAGTTTCCTTTTATGGACCTGGAAATAGCTAGCTCACAAGGTTTGTAGAGCATAGATAGCTTATATTTTGAGCGCAACTTTACTAATTGACATTCGAGTGTCTATCACAAATCCAAATCCATTTCACTCTGCTATTATTGAGGTACCGAAACTATCCTCTCATGGACAAAACATAGGATAATGTCTCTCAGTGCCCAAACCCATTTTCAGGCTACATTGTCTTTTCTGAGGCATGAGTTGGAACGAGGGCTTACCATGAATAAAATGCAGTGTTAAAAGATAAATAAAACAAGTATAATTATATCTAAAGATCTACAGTTTGAATCTAGGATAAGTTAAGTTATAACTCAGGCAAACGTTCTGAGCCATTTATCAAAGATCACGTGACGTTTACTCCGCACATTGATACTGAAGCTTATTGAGGGTTCATTATCGCATCCAACGCGACGCGACAACTACTCCGATCTAGCCATCCTTCATACCTGCCTGTCGCAAGCAAGCCCTCACACTTGATTATACTACCTAACATTGGCGCATATCCTTTGATATACTCAAAGGACAAAGAATCGAGTTAGAGGCTCCATTGAGCGTTTTCCGACCTGTGCGACACGTCAACACAAAGCAATCATGCCTCCAGGTTAGTAAGACGATTCTCTGTTTTCAGCTTTGAAAGCTTTGGAAGCTTTACAAATTCCAGTTTTACTTCACTGCTGCTATATTGAGCTGATACAGATGCTAACCGCTTGCAGCGCTGTCGGAGAGTGGGAGTGAGAGCCCTGAGGTCAAGGCCCAGGTTACACTCGAAGCGAACAACGGCCAACCTTCTAGATCGAGCAACGGCCACACAAAGAAAATGTCACAGGCCGTGAGCGATGATGAGGAAGATGAGGTCTTGGCTGTAAGAGCTGACGACAAGGAAGAGGAGGAGGAGGAAGACGAGGATGAAGAGGCCGAAGAAGACGTGTATGTTATCAGTTGCATATTTTGGAGTAACGCGCCTAACTGCATCGCAGATTCGTCGTGGAATCTATTAAGAATCATATGTTCGATGAAGACGTCAGTATAGTCATTGTCTAGACACTGCCAGGGCATTGACTAACAATGAGTAGGGCGAGATCCGCTTCCAAGTTAAATGGGAAGGCTACAACCGCCCCAGCGACATGACCTGGGAACCCGAGGAGAATCTTGCGTACGTTCGCGCTATTCTCTCCCATACGAGCGAGCATCACTGACCTTTGTAGGACTGCAACCGAGATCGTGGAGGACTACTACAACCAAATAGGCGGCCGTGAGTTCGTCAACGATGAAGCCGCGAGGGAGCTTGAGAAGGTCAAAACTGCCCCACCACGCAAACGTGGTCGCGCACCCTCAGGCAGCGCAGCGGCGCCGAAGGGAAAGAAGGGCAAGGTGGAGAAACACCCTAAGGACACTACACCTCCCCGGTCATTGGAATTCAAGGTGCCAACTGGGAACTGGGAGCATGAGGCTACGGCGATCGAGCAGGTCGAGGAGCAGGATGATGGGTCACTCCAGGTACACATTGTTTGGAAGGGAGGACAAAGAACTGCACATCCCGTGGAAAGGGCCTACAAGCACTGTCCGCAGAAGGTAGATCCACTACGATGTTGAGCTGTCAAAGGCGGATTGCTGACCAGAGTGTAGATGCTGAGATTCTATGAGCAGCACATGTTCGGTACCCCAGCCAAAAGAAGAAAAAGAAAGTGACTAACCACTAAGCAGAGTCTTCGGGAAGGGAGGCGGCAAAAACTTACTGAACAAGACAGTCATTGACAAGTAACTTACTGAAGAAGTCATCACATCGCCAACAATCCTTACCATGAGGTCTACCTAGCTATTTAGGGTGTTATTTCCTTGCGACTAAGCTATGCTTCTCACACTCTTAATATCCTCCTCGGCGGACATCAAAAGCACTATAGTGGGAGGAGAGCTTATTTTTTGAGGCGTTCATAAGTAATTTCACATCACATTGCAAACCATACCACCGCGGACATCTCAACCATTCTTTTCACGTTTCTTTTGGCTTTATTACCGGCAACTGGGACGGACGACAGGCCTGGGGGAAACAGATGTAAATACAGTTACATATATCAGAGCCCAAGCTACACCAAACCGCAAGCAATGACACACAGCAGACGCAGTAGCTCTGACTTATTTTTCACTCCCAAACCCCCGTTGAACAGACAAAAATGGCAGTGTCGGCTAAAAAGCGTTTAACAATACCTTCTTAGCCACAGATCGCTTCGCGTCGAGTTATAGTTATCCTACCAAACTATAAGGTAGTATATGTAGTTAAACATGCAAATGAAGTCAACCTAGTGTTGCAAGCTGACACTGCGAGAAAGGGACTGGTCGTCGCGTCGCGCCCTCAAGTCAAAGTGGTGAGAGCTTGCCTGATTACCGATCTTCGTCATACCATGGGATGTCTCTACATTATTTTTGCCACAGCATGGTTCCTCCTCTCTAAACAGTCGACCGAACTTCCCTTCAGTGATTAAGGAGCTTTAAATATCCCAGAGTATAAGATTTTGCTATATCTCGTACCGGTTTCCGTCCGTTACGACCACAGCTATGAACACCGTTCCGCGAACACGCGCCTCGCTAGCATGCCAAAGCTGCCGACGCCGTAAGGTAAAGGTAAATTAAACCGCAGCCCTTCTGCCGAGGAAATATAAAACACTGAACTAGAACTAATGTCCATCTCTTTACTCATAGTGCGATGCGCAGAAAATAGCGATTGGCATGAAATGCACACCCTGCCAGCAAATGGACCTCTCCTGCTCCGTGGACCACAACGGGGACCGGCGGAAATCTGGATCACGGAGACACGTCGAGACCTTGGAACAGCGCATTCTGGACCTCGAAGGCCTTCTTCATCGGACAACACAGAGTCGCAAGCAAAGCGAACTCCTGCCAGAAGATGATGCTGACGCTCACTCAGAGGTCGCCGGAGTCCCGGTTGCGTCCGGCCCTCAAACGAGCGCGTATGCCGTGGCGCCTCTATATGCGTCGCCATCGTCGACGCTTGATTTAAGTCTTTCGGAGGGCTTGCTTGCTTTTGATAGCCATGGCATGGGCACTCATGCCGGCATGGAGCTTTGCGCTTCGTCTCTTAGTACGAAGAGAGGGCAGGACTCGGGAGCACTCGGTCCAACATCTCAATACCGTGCTCGATCATCTGGGATAATACAGTCCTACCACCATCATGACCAACCCTATGCGAAGGAGGATGCGCTTGCTCATTTAGGGATTGCTCTTGACACTAATACGGTACAGGTGAAGTGCCGGCTGCTTCAGTCATTTTTTAGGTACCAGCCGTTATGGGTGAATGCCGTGGACGAAAACCTCTTTTGGGAACACAGGGAGAGCCACGAGTCATCTATGTGGCATTCAAATTTCCTCGAAGCTGTGATGCTTGCCTCCGCTTGTCGGTTGAGTAACTCTGGTGCTGTACGGACTCTCGGAGAACAATATTCTATTTAGGCCAAAGGGGATATCTTACAAGCGTTAGAGAACCCCTCTGCTGCCTCCCTGCAAGGTTTTCTGATGTTAAGTGAATACGAGGTACCTCAGGGCCGTGAACGTATGGGATGACAGTTTTGTGGTAAGAGACAACATAGCTTTATCGAAGGTGATTACTAGACTACATTGACTAACCTACAAACCCCTTAGGAATGGCATGCCGGCTGCTAACTGATATTGGTTTACACGAGTCTCCGGACGTCCCCGAGGAATCAGAAACGATTCATATAAAGAGAGCCCGTTCGAACCTTCTTGGGGCTTGTATATCATTAGAGGGCATCTGGTGCATGTACCTAGGTCGCCCGACCTCAATACCCAGTTCTATTCATCAGGCAGCTGCCTTATCATGCGAGCGATACCAGGGGCCAGATTCAACAACATTGGCAGCTTGGCTAGGACTATGTGGGCCTATGGCAGATATATGTGACATTCTGAACAGCAGCCGCCCTCTAAACGACGATGCAAAGAACCGTCTTTTGGAACATAACGCCAATCTACAGATCTGGCTGGATAAACTACCAGTTGGCTTTGTCTACGATGAACCCAATACCGCAGACCTCGACCCGACAGCTTACGGAATACACATGCAGTACTGCAAAGTCCAGATTCTTGTTCAGCAGGCATCCGACGGCGACGATGCAGCTGTCGGGACACCAAGGTTCCGGACCTACGACGCAGCCATTCGCATTATCCGTCTCCTGTTGATATATCGGCAGATCCACGGAACCGAACGGATACGATCCGTCATGCTCGACGCCGTCAACCTCGCCCTCGAAACGCTCGTCGATCAATACCTCCAACATCGTGACCTCATAGAAACCCGGAAACACGATATCCAGTGGCTGCATCTGGCGATCAAGAGCATGATAGATATTCAGCCACACTTCCCGATCATCGGCCGTCTGTTGAACTCGTTGGCAGTCGTTGTGGAAGGGACGCTACTTTCATCGCTCTTCAGAGCGATGAAGCCTTACCTGTCCCCTAGTAGCTCGTCGTCTGCCCCGGCTGAGACGTCTGCGGAGCCACGGACCAGCGCCCCTGACATCTTAGGGGACGAACTGATGGCTGTGGAAGAGTTTTCAGCGGGTGATATAAACCAGCTGAGTCCTTCGTTACTGTACTGGTCTAATCCTCAAGTCGAGTCGTTCTGGGATCTCACATCTGAGCCCCTGACTATGACTTGAACCCGATTTACGGAACTTTCGTAGCCTTCCTGGCGAAGGCTGCTCTCTTCGGACGCGAAATGATTATTAATCAAGTAGAAGGTTTGGTTTTTGAATTAGTGATCATGTCTTGTCTTATATAGATAAATTGATTTAATGTTTGGTCATTAAAGGGTCGAACATCGGATAACTGACCCGGCGGGAGGGCTCGCCGGTTCCCTTAGCCGTCGATAGCCCGGACGTCGACAACAGACGAAAGCCGACCTAGACAGGCCTTGGTGTCTACCTTCTGGTGGATTGGCAACTATTAGCAGCACATCGAGTAGTGCCAGCAATCTGCAGATAGCTAGAATGCAATGCAAAGCCTTCTAATTCTGTAACTTCGGTGTAGGTAGTAAACAGATGACGGCAATCCAATCAGACAAGTCGCCGGATTGCATTATTCTATTTAGTACATACTACTTACTATCTTATTCTAAATTGTTCTAAATGGCCACAGAGTCTACACATTATTATTGTTAACAGATGGGACGTGATCCGCGTCGTCCTCGTCCCAACCGTCACGCTCATCCTCGGGAATGTGAATAAAAAGCACAGCAAGAACCACTGCAATCCCAGCAAGCCCCACCCCGAGATACAAAGCATTTCGATATCCCTGGACGACATTATGCCCGTGGTCATTAGTATAGGCCTCAACTGTCCCCGCAAACCCTAGTCCCGTACTCAACCCATAGGACAGCAACGTTCCAATCAAGGATCCAGCAACGCCCTGCTGGTGTCGTTTCACTGTATTACTCGCAATTATCTGCGCCGCGGTGAAAAGAAAATCAGGCCCGAACGCCGTTAATATCAACGCGGGGAACATCTGAGCCCAGTAAATTTGTTGCTCCGGCATCGTCGCGATCAAAATTAGAGCCACGCCTGAGGCCAAGGCTCCACCTGCCATGATGTGCTCTGCAGGTGCGTACCGGATGACTTTAGCGCTTATTATAGCTGCTGCTGCTCCGCATACTCCTAGCGTTGCGAAGGCCGCAGCGTTGGAGAGGAGGGTGTAGTGGCGGATTTCGAGATTCCAGATGCTGATGTACCATATAACGATACCGACACTCATGAACGCAGAGAAGGACGATATGATCATAATACCAAAGGAAGGCGCGCTCCATAGATCTAGAGGCAGGATGGGGTCTTTTGTGAATTTGGATTCCCAGATCGCGAATGCAACGAAGTGGAGGATGGAGACGATGAGAAGCGTGTATTCATATGGCTCTTTCCAGCTTACAACGGGTGCTTGGCTGTTAAAGAGTTTAGCCTCAGGAATAACAAGGGTTTCCAGCGGAAAGGAACAGACCATTGTCTGTATGGTTTACTCACTCCCAGACGAATTGAATAGCACGAGGCCACCGACACCGAAGTATGATCCGACATAGTCTATACTTCCTCCTTTGTCGAATGGCTCCGCCTCCCCCGGCACAATAAGAGCAAATAGAGTAAAGAAAACCGCACCTAACATAGCCCTATCATCGAAATTAAAACTCTGCATCATGTCGTATTGTTGTTTCATATTTTTGTGTTTTTTGGGAGGGAGACGAAACAAGAAAAGGCCACCTACAAGAAAAAGAACAGCCATTTCCAGGGAAGCAACTGCACAAAAAGTCCCGAAAGCAACTCCCCAATGTCACGCCCATCGGAGCCGTAGCCCCGAAAAATCCGACAGTTATATTCCGTATCTTGCCAGGCGGCAACGTTATTGTGAGCATGGCAATCGCATTCGGAACTATCAACGCGCCTCCAATTCCACTCAGGCCGCGCATGACGGACGGCGTGATCACACTCTTCATGAAACCCGAGACTAGATGGAATATCACCCAAAGTATGCCAGCAACGACAACGGTGTTTATGTGGCCATAGACAGCGCCAAGCCGGCCGCCCATGAGAACGAATGCGCCTTGTGTTAACCTACATATCGACATTGTTTAGTATATTTGCACACTGAGGCTGGTGAACTGTGGGTGTAGAGTAAGGGAAACGCAATGATTGAAGAAGTAAGAGTTGGCTCTGTGTCTGCAGCTATCTTTCCTAGGAATGGAGTAGAAGTTCTTCGAGGAAGGTAGAAATTACATCTCATTTTATCATATAACATACTTTTAGCGGGAGGCGAGGATACCATAACCGTGGCCGGATAATGATTCCGTACAACAACAAAACTAGTTTTGATTGACTAAGCCAACAAATGTACGGAGTTTAATCTAAGCCAGAGTCTAAAATTCCAGACACAGATTTTAACCCAAATTTACACTACACTGTCCTAAACCGGCGTTCTGAGCGGATTCTATTCTAGCTACGGATTGAGAAACAGCATTCAATCCTTTAATGCAGAGGCATATCACCTAAAAAGTCCTTGATATGCTTTGCAATCTCATCCGGTTTTTCCATCGGTGACCAATGCCCAGCCTTGACAGTGACTTCCTTTAGATAAGGTACAAGGCCTTGCTGTTTAGCTGGCTCCATCAATCCCGGCGTACAGACAGCGTCCTTAGTACAGCAGATGAAGAGCAGGGGCACCTTGATATCCAACTCGTCCCTAGAAATGGCAGTATCCGATTTATGTTGAATGTTCCAGGCGGCGGCCTTGTATGCCTGCAGCGAGGAGGCAAACTTACCAGGCTGAAACTGGTGCATAAATCGATCTTTATAAGTGGACTGTTTGGCATAGTCTTTTAATGGCACCTGTTCAGTCCCGAGCAAGAAATCGCGCATGGCATTGGGGACGCAGAATATTTTCTTCATCCAGTCTTCTTCGTCCCCGTGGAGAGCTTGCCACATTCTCTCTAGATTGTTCTCGACGATGTCTGGCGCATCGGGTGAAATAAAAAAGTTCCAGTACGAGAATTGCGGATAGCCAATGATGTTCTCGGTGTAGGAATTAAAGGCAGCCAGGTCAAAAGGTTGGTTTGAGGGGACTAGGTATCCGATATTAACAAGGACAACTCCACTAAAGAGATGTCTCTTGTGGAGATAGGTGCGCTGGGCGATGGCGCTACCCCAGTCATGACCTATAACGATGGTGTTCTTGGCATTTTCATTAATCAAAATGTCTGCAATATCCTCAGCCTGGTCCTTGTATGCGTAAAGATTGGTATCCGTCGGTTTGTCAGTGCCGGCATAACCCAGACAGTCGGGGACGATGATCTTGTTTGGGAGGTTGCCGAGTTCGTCGATAACCCCAGCCCAGAGATGGGCTGAATCAGGGAAACCGTGAAGGAATAATAAGGCCGGGGTCTGATCTGTTGATTCACCAGATGTAGAGACATAGTAAGTGTACTTGAGGCTACGCTGTGTAATGAGCTGCTTTTGTTGGAAGTTCTCCATGGTGAAGACGGATTGTGATAACTTCAGCGTAGGGTAGCGTACGTAGTTAAGAATGGAAGGTGATAATTCCGGCCACTTTCGCGTAGGGCCTAAAACAGTGATATATACATAATTAACCCAGTTACTGTAACTTCTATATATATAATACCCCTCATCTAGTATCCGAGGTTAGCTACAACTATCCATTCCTAATTCGGGAGTTTTGATCCTTCGCGTGGTGGTTCTAGAGATTGGGTGATGGGGCGAATCACATGCCGTCATCTACAGAGTGAGAACTACGGATATAAGACCCGACGGCAGATCTACAGAGGGTAATATCTCCGGACGAGGGAATAGGTACCTTTTCTACTATTATGCATGTCACACTTTTGATACTGTTGAAGTCCGCGGTAGAAACGTACCAATTCGAGGCATCGGATACCTTTTCCCTCTTATATGTTCGTCGGAAAAATGTAATTTATATAAATTAAATGTTGGACCTAGAATCATAATAATTTCGTACTATAACCATATTAAACTCACGACAAAATGGGGACTAAAACTGATTTCAGAGTTATCATAGGAGGTGGGGGGATCACTGGCCTTGCACTAGTTAATATGCTTCAGCTGTATGGTATAGACTTTGTCTTGCTTGAATCTAACCCCGACGTTACTCCAAAAGGACATGCCAGTACCAGCCTTCTCCCTCATGGAAATCGAATCCTAGACCAACTGGGGTTATACAACAAGTTATTTGCCGCTCGCCCTTCCGGTTGACTCGCTTCATTTTCGAGACGAGTTTGGTGAAGTGATTCGCGAAGTTCAAGGCCTGAATCAGTCTATGCACGAAAGGTGATGCATCTTTCATATCATGAGATTTAGTTTCGGTCTAACACGTGGCAGACATGGCTATCCAATCCTTTCTCTGAATCTTCAGAGTGTACTTCAAGTCTTATACGACAATATCCAGGACAAAAAGAAGATACTCACCAAGAAAGAGATCCAGGAGGTGGATATGACCCATGATGGCGTCGTAGTAAAAACCTCCGACGGGTCATCCTATCAAGGGGACATTCTCGTTGGAGCAGATGGCAACCATAGCACCGTGAGAGACAGAATGTCTGACGAGAATAGTCGTAGGTTTTGAGAATCACTCTCCTTTTCAGACCAGCCTTTAACTTATCATTTGTAGGACCGACTAGTGATTATGGGTGTATCTCTGGGGTATCTAATTCTTGCCCGGACATCGAGCCCAATTCGAAGACTTCTGTGTTTAGGAAGCATAACTCCTACCTCATCAGTAGCGGCCCTGATGGCCGTATATACTGGTCCTACTTCTTCAAGTTGGCGCAGCGAGCCTACGGCAACGATATCCCGACATTCACCAAGGCAAACGAAAAGGAGATTCTCGATGCCAGAGCGAATGACAATATTACACCGTCTTTGAAATTCCGGCATCTTCTCAATACAAAAGTCTCATATACCTCAGTGTCATTGCAGGAATACGTCTTTAGACAGTGGCATTTCCAGCGTATTATCACCATTGGCGATGCTGCGCACAAGGTCAGTCGGCACAGAAGCTTACTGTATACTAACTGTTGCAAGATTCTCCCCATCACCGGTTATAGTGAAAGTTCCTGTCTCGAATCTGCAGCCACCTTAGCCAACGCCATCCACAAAGCACTGGAGGAGTCGCACGGCACTAAGCCCACACTGAATCAGATCGAGCGCGCCTTTGCCACAACCCAGAAGAACCTCCAGGAGAGGTTAACCACTCTCAAAAAGCATGCACACGAGCAACAGCGCACCGAATCTCTAGACACACTACTGCATAACTTCGCAGCATTTAACTTGTTGCCATGGATCAGCACCGAGAATATCATCAATAAGCTCTCTCGCAACATTCCACTTGCAGAAAAGCTAGATAGGCTAAAGCTGAGCCATAAGAACCTACTCATCCCCTACAAAGACGAGCTTCTCAGAGCACCCGAATCATCTACTACGAGCAAGTGGTACTTTGTGGCAGCTTATTTGCTAATTTCTGGCCTCTGTTATTACGGAATGTGGGTGCAGCCTGGCTACTATGGCCTTTGGGACCACATGGGCACCGTCTTGGCTACTGGGGAGTTCCCATATAACTCAGGTTTCCCTCTCAAGCGCACCTATATCGGCATCGAATTCGTTGACAACATTTTTATGTACCCGTCAGTAGTATTTATGTCAGGCCTAAAGGATTGGGATCCAAGTTTCCGGTTCTCCAACCTGTATTTCCTAGGAAATATAATCCAGCTCATTGCGATATGGACCGTGGAGGCGTTTAGAAAACGCAATCTGTCGACAGTGGTCTCCTTGTGAGTTCGTTCAAGTCCCTCACATAATATCTTTTATTAACGCCCTTACAGCGTCACAATCTGGTACACCCTGTCCCAGTTCACCGGCATGGAAATCTACATGCCACTATACTACGCCGTTTACAGCTTCGTTTCCGCGCCTGAAAGCTACTGGTGGCCACTTAGTCGTGAAGTCCCAATCTAATACGCCGACTCTATGGTCTGGGCCGTTATGATCGGCTATACTCTCCCGACAATTATCCTGTTTATCCCCTGGACGGACCCATTCACCCTACAAAACATCGAGGCTTGCTGGCAGCTGTCGCCTATGCTTGTTCCACTCCTATGCACTATCTTCGCATATTTCCATCCCTCCCAGAGGAGCAAGGCCACCCAGCAGTCCCAAAAGGCAAATAAAACCCCTCCGGACATCGAACCCCTTAAACGACTCTACGTCGTCACTGGCATCGCCGGAGTGTTGTTCCACGTGTATTGCGTTGCTAGGGCGTTCTACGATCCCGAACTGTCTCTTTCCAGTGTCTTCTGGCCCGACTTCTTCACGCAGAAGAAGACCTTAGGTGAGGGTGTGAAGTTTATGTTTTTGATTGACGTCTGGGCGCTCGAAGTGGCCACGTACGTCTGGTCGTGTCAGGAAGTTTGGGACCTGAAACGAGTTGGTCGGTCTAATGCCCATATTCCGAAAGCTGCGGCGCTCATTGCCATGAGCACCGTTGTTCTCGGGCCTGGTGCTACTCTATGTGCAGTGTGGCATTGGAGGGAGACAAGGCTTGCTCAGACGAGCTTCGTCACTGCACTGGCCTAAGTAGTATATGTGACAAAAAGGGATTGAAGATGAAGAGGGTAGAAGCTGAAAAGAGCAACCGTGAGTAAAAGCTTGTAGGTGTGGTTAAATGGAGAAAAGTTTTGAAGGACGATTTTAAAAGTGCACGACGTGCTATCAAGATTTAAAGATTTATCTACTGAAGTCATTTTTTGTGCTCCCCAAAAACCCCTTCCTGCACCCCCTGAACCAGCACCCCCCACCAGCTCCTAATACAGCCTGAGCTTTTTCGCGCTCTCTTACAATCCACTCCCGCCTCCGCTCACCACCCCCCCTCCTCTCCTCCAATCCATCCCCACATACCCCTCTACCCGCGCCTATTAACCGACTGCGTAGCCCCCTCCTGCACAGCCTTCAAAATCAACTCCTTCGCGATCTCCACCCCCTCCTCACTCCCACAAATCTCAATCGCCTCCCTCCCCTCCCCGCTCTTCGGCACATCAATAGTGCACCCAGACTGCTTCCTAATAGCATTAACCTTCTGTCCGCCCTGGCCAATCACATAGCGGTACAGCCTTGGGTCCGGCAGCCCCAGGTAACCCGTAGTAGTAGTCGCCTGCGCCTGCTCAATCGCCGCAGCGACAGCAGCCTTGGCCTTCGCGACCGCCTCAGCGTCACCGCGTAGAACCCATGGGATCTCGCCCTCGATCTCGACAGGTGTGCAAGCGACGGTGTGGAAAGTGTGCGAATCCTCGCCCTCATCCTGTGCATCAGTGATCAGCGGCAGCGGTGCGTCGTTCGCGGCGGCCTTCTTGGTAGATGGCTTAGCGGGGAGCTTCTGCCCAGCATGGTCGACAGTGACGCCGTGCTCGCGCTTGAGGACATGGAAGAGCTGTCCCCCGTTAGCGGCGGCGTGGTGGTATTGCCTTGGAACCATGATAGTCTCGCCCTCATCCTGCTTAGTCAGCTCAGCGATGTGTTCAGCAGCGAGAGCAACGTCGGCGGGGAGACCGGAGATCTTGATTCCGGTCTTGCCGGAATCGCGGGCGGGGACGTCGAGGGCGACGCGGAATTGCGATTCTAGGGCCTTCTTGGCGTCGCCGCCGCGGCCGATCAGAGTGCGGTGCTGGGCGGTGGGGACGTCGATGACGGTGGTGGTTTGCGCTTCGCGGGTGGCGACGACTTCGAGCATGGTGGCGATGATCTTGTCGACGACGGCTTTGTTGCCTTCGACCTTGATCTTGTTACCGTCCTCCTCGGCGCGGGGGAACTGCACTGTGCGTGCGAGTTCGCGGCGGTCGTCGGAGCCACCGGCCTTGACGATGATGTCGCGGAGGTTAGAGCCTGGGATAATCGTTAGTTATGGTTATATATGAACAAAGGAACAAACATACCTCCTGCACCGATCAGGGTACGGTGGTGCTTCTTCTCGATCTCAACAGTCTTAGAGACTGTGTCATCAAAGACAGCCTTCTTCTCTTCGATCAGCTTCTTCGCAGCGGCAACCTGGCTCTTCGTGCCCTTAACCTGGATCTCGACGAGACCAGTTGCGCTCTTCGCCTCGCGGGATCCGGGAACATCGATCTTCGCGCCGGTGAGCTCGCGGAGCTCATCCAGTGCCTTACCACCTTGGCCAATGAGCGATGGAACCTGGCTCTGCTGGACGTTGACGGTGGCAGAGAACGAGTTATCCTTCAGGTACTGGAGGAGCGAGAGGATCTCATCGCGAGCCTCATCAGCACCCTTCGATGGACCCCTGACGGTAACCTCATCCTCTGGCTGCTGGCGACGTCCCGCTCTTGGCGCGGTAGCCTCGCTGGCAGCAGCCTCAGACTGGTCATCCCTGGCAGGGCGAGCCGACTTCGGGAAGTGGATCTGAACCTTGTACCTGGTCTGGAGCTTGTTGATCTGGTTACCCTGGGCTCCAATGAGCTCCCTGTGGTACTTCGGCTCGACTTTCAGGATGTGGGTAGACTCATCCGCCCACTGCTTGCCGAGCTTCTCGATGTGCGACTTGGCGGCCTCGGCCTTAGCCTTGGGGCCCTTAAGCACGACCTTTCCGTCATCAACCTGGATCTCAACATCGAACTTGTCGCGCAGCTCGCGGATGTTGCTGCCGCCCTTGCCGATGAGCTGGTTGGCATACTTCTGTGGGAAGTCAAAGCCCAAGGTGAAGCCGCGCTCCTTCTCGTCAGAGACCTCCTGGACGACGAAGTCATTGATCTTGGCGATGAGGGCGTCGACTGACGAAGCTGGTCCGCGGAGGTTGACAATGCTGCCAGTGGCGTTGACACGGACGGGGATTTGGTCCGATGGGCGCGCCGCCTGCTCCTTCTTGATGAACTTCTTTAGCCTGTCGTGGAACTTCAATGGCACGTCGACGGACTCCGTCTTAATCTCCTCCTGTCCACTGACAATGTTCAAGATGTAATCCCTGGCCTCCTGGAGGCTCTGTTGGAAGGCCTGGATCTCAGCAGGCGAAGGCTGGGTACGGGGAATCTGGTACTCCTCGTCCGCACTAGACGGTCCCTCAAAAACGAGAAGGACGGGGGAAGTGGAGTCTCTATCATCCGGAATAACAGTGTAGACACCGAATGCCTCCTGAACCTTGGGTACGACGTCGGAACGCAGGTGCTGGTGGAAAAATGGGTCTACAGGTACGTTCGCCATACGCGAAGGAGGGAGGCCGTTGACGATGCTGGTAATCTCGGATTGTGCGCGGATAGTGTTCTTTCCGTCACGGGAGTACAGCTCCCAGGGAGCGACACCATCCTGGAGCAGTTGAGTGACAATGTGAGCATCGTGCTGCCTCTCGAGGCGCTCAATCTCCTTGCGGCTCTGCAAGTACCTGGTGACGTTCCTTGCGTGTGCGGTGGCGCCTCCTGGGGCATTGCGGTGCTGCCTGGAAATATCAACGTTGGTGGAGTGCATGCTAGAGGCTAAATCCATAGCCTTGTCAACACCCGATTGCAGGCGGTCGGAGGGGCCAATAATGGTGATCGTCTCATCCTCGGAGTCCTCAGGCAGGATAATCGCGCATCCGGTGTCAGCCAAGAATTGCTGAACAGGGATACCGCGGTCTCCAACAATGAACTGGTGACGTCCCTTGTTGATAGCGAGCTGCTCGAGGGCCAATTGCCTGCGAAGGTCCTGCGCCTGTTGCTCAATAAAAGCTCTGGCCTGTTGAACAGCCAACCTGTCTCCAGCAAGCGTGATGTGGTTGTTTGGTGCTGGAGGGAGGAAGTTCAATGGCTCCCCTGCGTTAGTAGGCTGTGGTGGCGGCTGGGTCCTCCATGTGTGATGCGCTGGGACGTGTGCGCGAAGGTTCCTGCCTTCCTCGAGGCTGCTGATTCCAGCATTGTTTGGCCCGGCAATAAAGGGGTAAAACTCAGCAGGAATCCCACGCATCCTGTGCGTAACAGTAGCTGTGCGCTCGCCGGCGATCTTCTCAACCTCGCGCCTGGCCATCTCGGCAGCGAGAGCGTTACCCTCAATGAGGATATCGACGGTCGCATCATCATCGTCCTCATCGACTGGCGCGGCGGATGGGTCAACCTTTGGCATCTGGATGCGGGCACCCGTCTTCTCTTGCAGAGCCTTAATCACCGATCCTCCCTTGCCAATGATGTGTGCTCTCGCAGAGCGAGGGATTGCGACCTGAATAGACTGCTTGGCGCCAATTTGCTCAACAACATCCTTGAGGGCTTGTCTGCAGGCATCCTGGGGCCCAACGGCGCTGAACCAAAGCAGGCCAGCATTTCCGGTGGTGACGGTCACAGTCGCCTTGGATTTCCTGTTGATGTCCTTCAGGACATCGGCCAAAGGCCTCTTCATCTGGTTCCTGGGGAGGAGCTGGTTCGGCGCGAGAGAGATTCGCTCCGAATGCCTTCCGGGGATGGAGAAGTTGCCAGGTCCGCCGGATGGGGTAGACGCAGAGGTGGGTGTTGCAGCACCTGACGTAGGGGCCGATCCGCCCTCGTGTGGAGTCGACCCATTGGTGCCATTGGTCGTAGAGCTGACAATGGCTGGCTTCTTTCCGCTCCAGATAGATGCGACCGAGGGCGCATTCTGGGACTTGCCACCTCCTAATTCTGGGAATAACTCGTGCGAGCGTGTGTCCAGGCCAGCCTTCTCTTTCGCGGGTTGCTCAGTGGCCTTTTGCTTTCCGGCGGCCTTCGCTGATACGGTCGGGGCCCATGTGGGAACTGCTTTTTCGGTCGAGTCCACAGGTTCTAAGACGCTGGTGGATTTAGGCTCCTCGCCGTGCTTAATGACGTCCTCCTCGTCTGCGACCTCCTCTATGGTGGGGTTGTGTGCCTCGTGCTTCTGCATGAGCTTCTGGGCGGCCGAGAGCTCAGTCGAGGTGCCATTGGCGACGGGCAGGTTCGAAGTGGTGGGTGCAGCCATTGCGTGTTGATGTATATAACCTTAAAAGGTGAGATTGATTAAGATGACGACTTGGGAAGTTGGCCGCGTGCAACTGGGTGCCAGACTATGTCGGGGCTGGCAGCATTGTTAGCGAGAGTTAAATAATAAAGGTGCATTGGAAGGCAGGCTGCAGTGGCGGTAATTGTACGTACAGAATATAGGGGTTTGGAGGCGGATTGGGGGCTGGTCAAAATATTTGGCCAGATGCCTTATGACAGAAGAGGACACGCAGGCGTATGAGGATGGGGAGCAGACTCGGGGCGTTTCTAGGACGATTGCATGCAGGGCAGCGGGAATTGAGACGCAATATGTATACCGAGAGAATATTATCGGGCTTCTGCACAAGCAGGAGATGGGGAAAAGGAGAGAGGCTGAAAGAATATATGAGGTGATGGAAGCGTATTCATTCCCTTTCGGCACTGGGACTAATATAATCATGGGGGAGTGAATTAAAGCACCACCACTTTCTGGTCCAAACGGCGCTAATGAGACAAGCGAGCCTCTGGAACAACCCCGGGCGTTCTGTAGGGGTTTAAAAGTTCCCAACGCCGAAAATGGGAGGCAACGTAGCAGTTCGAGGAAGGTCTGGATATAAAGAGAGATCTGGCTTCAATATTTGGTCAATATCTGGTCGGATTTTGAGAGTTTTCGTACCCCATTTACCGTTGTGTGGTGATTGTCTCTGTTCTGGTCCCCAATTGTTGAAGGTTCCTTTATCGGCGAGCTTGTTTAACGTCGCCGCCACCACTCGGGATCATTGGCGATCCCGGAGCATGTTCGGGCGGGCCATGCTGCCACGAGGCGCATATTTCGTTAAACGTCGCCGATGACTTGAAGAGCATTATCTTCGGGCCATCGCCATCGGCGCGTTCCACAGCAGCTTCACAGCAAACCCATTGTGACCATACGGACATGCGCCATCGACTTGCACAAGAACCAATTGATGAGTGGAAGAGAGATGGGATGGACGGACGGTATTTGATATCCGCATCTGCATTGGAGGACGGGCCACGTATGGCGGAGAATGTGTGGAATGGGGACCTCCCTCCACAATGGAAGCGCGGAATTTCGATGGTCTGTCGTGCTCACTCGATGCGCATGAGCAAGCTGCGCAACCAGGGATAGTTCCGGTCCGACCCTCTCCCACGATCGCTCACCTCAGGACGGAGAGCTGATGGTGGTGGTGGAATGGGAGGACGGAAGAGTACAGTACATC
Source organism: Pseudogymnoascus sp. 03VT05 (assembly GCA_001662645.1). Lineage (NCBI taxonomy): Eukaryota > Fungi > Ascomycota > Leotiomycetes > Thelebolales > Thelebolaceae > Pseudogymnoascus > Pseudogymnoascus sp. 03VT05. The sequence goes on from KV459433.1 coordinate 90,868, forward strand.
CTGTCTCCGAGATGTGCAGATTAGGCAGTTCATCACTCGGGAGTGGTCTTGGGTTGGTTGCCCGATGTTCCGAGCTGGGGATGCCATTTTATTACATGATGGAGGGACATGCTGGACGCAGCTACTCACAGCCTCGGTAGGTTGGGTAGGTACAGCTCGGCGGCAGGGTGAGGATGAGGACGTTTGCTGTTCGTCCATATTGATGTACCTCACGGCACATTTGGCTGCATGTCTATTTCTCTTTAGTCTCGTTTGGGCAGCCCGGCAACATGGATAGAGAGAGGTCTTCTTACTCGACACAGGCACGTATTAAAGGTTACGAGTTTTCATCGGGATCATTTGCACGAGGGAGGATTGGGCGTCGATCGTGTGTTTATATGTGTGTAAAAATACATCTCGGCGTTGCTAGGTTGGGAGTCGGTCGTGTGTGGTGTGTGGTGTGGATTTGTTTGAGAGTGCAGGCTGTTCCGTTGCCCTCTCTATTTTCGACACAGGCTAATAAAGTTGTACAGTACTTACGCAATACCATATTTCCCAGAGAGAATAAGTCGCAATTTATATAGCTCTCATAGGGCGGGTTTTCAAGATCCTCTCATCTCTAATCTGAGTATGGAATGTGCTGGTAGCTGGTAGTAGTTAGTGTTGGTGTGTTGGTGTGTTGGTGAACTGGCATTCTCATTCCTGGCCTTCTCCCCTAAAAATCCCTTCTCGATCCCTTTTCGAGACCCTTTCGATTCCCCTTCTTCATGCCCTTCATGCCCTTGATCCCCTTGATCCCCTCGACGACCATTCCCAGCCCCCAGCCCCCAGCCCATCGTTTCTCCGACCCCAAACGATACTCTCGAAAACAGAAACCGAACAGAAACCACTGCACCGCCCCATTGCATACTCGTATACTATGTATATACTCCGTAGGGCCTAAGATTACTCTGCAACACACTTCACAGAGACAGATTGTGCATGAGGGGCGGAGTAGCCCACTACTTAACGTCCATTACTCGTCCTCATTGGTTGAATTGCCCCAGAACAAACAGCTACCCGCCATATTTCCCCCTCCGACCCAGTTAATGTTAGTACTTTAGACTGTCTTTAGACTGCCTCTAGACTGCACTACTCCGTACACTAACTCTGTACTCATACTACTACAATTACTCCGTGGTATAAGGTACTCTCTCTAGAAAAGGTACCCAACCTTACCATACAATTAGTATACAAATTAGTATACAGTTAGTTCCTGTTTTTATGTACCTTTTCTAATGTTAGTACTCCTGGTCCTAACAACTACCTACTCACCTCACAATCCTAACAGTACTAACATCTGTACTGTGAGAACTGTGGCAACCACCTGTACCCTCCAAACCCAGAAAGGAACCTATCCCATCCTATCCTGTCCTATCCTATTCCAACTTTACGACTATTTACGACCACTCTACCAAATTCTATACCACTATACTACTATACCCTCTACACGACACTACGCCGCCTTCAGCAATCTGTGATCATCATCCTCTCCGTCCTACCTCCGAACTTGCTCTTCCTCATATCTCCCCGCTTCTTCCTCCACCGCCCTACTCTCCCCGTCGGAAAAAAGAGTGTGAGAGACAGAGAGTGAGAGTGAGAGAGAGACAAAATTAAACCTCGCCTCTCTCCCCCAGTGAGACCTGTCATGGAGGAGATTAAGAGCACAACCCGCAGATTGACGAAGAAACCGCCTCCACACCTCCACCAGTCAGTCTCTCGCGCCTCCGATTCCACCTCCAACTCTCGACTCGACAACCTCTCAATCCGCAGTCAACGCAGTTCCACCAGCCTACAACGCGCACCCTCTGCGCCTTTTCCGCGAACGCATAACAACAACAACTCTGGCCACGTGCGAACGATAACGTCGCCCAGTTTCGCCGCGTACAGCTCTTCCAACTCGTCTCTCGATCGCCCCGGCGGCGGTCCATCCCCAATCCTGGCGGGCAACGAGCTACACGCCCCCTCCGGGGCGCAGAATGTTGGGAAGCGACACTCCAACCCGCAACCGCGCGGTCTGCTCGAGACATCGTCCGAAGAATTCGTCGGCGCGCCGTTTGATGGCACGGGAATACTCAATCAGATGGATGCGACGAAGGCGTCCGGATTCCAGAACTCGCTGCGGCGGCCGCCACCCCCACCTCTCTCGCATACGACCCCGTTGCCACAAACCACGAGCCCGGCGTTAAGACAATCAGCGAGCTTTTCGAACGACCGCAATGAGAAAAATATATCTAGGACGACGGAGAATCAGATCATTAGTCCAAAGAGGTACTCGGACGAGACGAATCAACCGAAGAATTTCGCTTTGCGCAAGAAGACAGGGTTTTCAGGGTTCATGAACAGCTTGGTTGGGTCCCCGCGGCGCGTTAATATCTCGGCACCAGAGAATCCAGTACACGTTACGCACGTAGGGTACGATAATGACACAGGGAAGTTTATTGTGAGTATATTCGCAACGAGAATGGTCGCGATGAGGCTAATGAATGTTACAGGGCCTCCCAAAGGAATGGCAGCGATTACTTAACGACAGCGGTATCACGAAGAAGGAGCAGGAACAAAATCCACAAGCGGCCTACGACATCGTGAACTTCTACAAGGACAATGCAGGAAAGGCAGAGGATGACACCGTATGGGAGAAGTTCGACCATGCGCGAGCACAAGACCCGCGAACGCCTGGGACGATGTCCCCGCCGATCACCTCTCCGAACTATGTGGCGGCTATGAGCCCGATGATGAGCCCGCCGGCGAGTCCTCGATTCCCACCTACGGAAACAAGCTTTGAGAACCCACGGTCGCCGCCGCCGGTACCCCGCTCGACCCCGATGATGGCTACTGGGCCCTTTGTTCCAAAAGATACCGGATTGGTGCCGAGCAGACCAGCGCCAAAACCGCCAGCCCTGGGCCCAGGCCGGGCTGCTCCTACGCCTCCAATAATCGTCAAGGATGCCTTTGGAGGCGCCCCGCGACAAAGCACCGATCTTCCCGCGTTGACCTACGTCCCTCCCACTGAATCCCAGAATGGAATGGCTATGCTACCGGAAGAACACCGTTCGCGCTCGAGGTCGAATTCGAAAGCAGCTGGACCTTCGCCATACGCCCCACCGCCACAGCAACAGCCACAGCAGCCACAGACACAGCCATTGTCCCCACAGCAGATCTATCAACAGCAAATAGTAAAGCAGCAGGAACAAGCAATGACCCAAGCGCAACAGGTCATGAGCGTGCAGCGCAGCCAGAGCAAGCGTCAACAAACACAGCAGCCAACCCCGCCCCACTCCCAACACCAACCCGCCCGCGCCGCAGCAGACCCTAATGGCATCCCAGCCCCTAACACGCAAGCGCGGAATGTGCCAGGACCGCGTCCGCGCCAACGTGCGCGACAGAGCACGAGTCTCGATATCGTTGACCGACTGAAGAGGATCTGTACAGACGCTGATCCGCGAGAGATTTACAGGAACCTGAATAAGATTGGACAGGGAGCGTCTGGTGGGGTTTACATGGCGTATGAGCGCGTGACGAACCGCTGCGTTGCGATTAAGCAGATGAACCTTGAGCAGCAGCCGAAGAAGGATCTGATTATTAATGAGATCTTGGTGATGAAGGATAGCTCGCATCCTAATATTGTCAACTTTATCGATAGTTACCTTGTTGGTGGCGATTTGTGGGTCACGATGGAGTATATGGAGGGAGGAAGCTTGACGGATGTCGTGACGTTCAATATTATGACCGAGGGCCAAATTGCGTCTGTCTGTCGCGAGACGCTCAAGGGACTGCAACATTTGCACTCCAAGGGCGTTATCCATCGCGATATCAAGTCGGATAACATCCTTCTCTCCATGGATGGCAACATCAAACTTAGTAAGTCCCAATCCCCCCCTTACCCCACAATAAACCCCCTGCTAACACCCCGCCAGCCGACTTCGGCTTCTGCGCCCAAATCAACGAATCCCACAACAAGCGCACCACCATGGTCGGCACCCCCTACTGGATGGCCCCCGAAGTCGTCACGCGCAAGGAGTACGGCCGTAAAGTCGACATCTGGTCCCTCGGCATTATGGCCATCGAGATGATCGAGGGCGAGCCGCCGTACCTCACCGAATCGCCGCTGCGCGCCCTCTGGCTCATCGCCACGAACGGCACGCCGGCGATTAAGGATGAGGCGGCGCTGTCGGCTGTGTTTAGGGATTTCTTGTACTTTGCGCTCAAGGTTGATCCGGAGAAGAGGGCGTCGGCTCATGATTTGTTGAGGGTATGTTATCCCCTTTTTATCTCCTCTTATCACCCCCTTTTGTGGTGGTTGAACAATGAACACAAGCTGACGATTCCAACAGCACGACTTCATGAAACTCTGCTCCGACCTCAACCAGCTCTCCCCCCTCGTCGTCTCGGCGCGCAAAGCGCGCCAACAAGAGCGCGCCATGAAGGGGAACTAAGATACCCCCCAGCGTAGCGTATCGCAAGCGCCTGTATCGTTGTGCAGCAACCCCCCTTAGTTTCCGGGTTATCTTTTTATCATTTTGTGATGTTCTTATTTTTTATTTTATTTTTTTGGAATGATGCGATTGTAGTCTCTGACAGAGAGAGACTCAGCATGGCGTTTTGGGCGTTTTTGTGCCGTGGAGGCACAAACTTCTCAACTCGGATGTAGTGGAGAGGGCATGAGAGATGTTGAGTGGAAGATATGAAGTTGGGTGGAGAGAGAGGAGGGGATATGCGGAATACCAAGAACTTTTTTGTGAAAAAGTCGATGAGCGTTTTTAAAGAGGAGGATATTTTGAAATATTTTCTTTTGTTTTTTGAGAGGATGTGATGATGCAGAGATGAGAACGATGAGTGAGGGAAGAGGTGTATATATCATGCCGTATTATATGGCCTGTGATCTAGGACTGGACCGGACAGGACAGGAAGGATGAGGCGGGGCTCTCATGGCGGGACCCCGGGGGGTTGATTTATGGGGTACGATTTTTTGAGGGGGGGATTATGTATGGAGATTTTTTTTATTTCCCGCCCAAGAGATGGCTGATGGCTGGATGGAAGGGAGTGGGTAAAAGCTTGGATAGAACGCTAGTGATCATGGATCTAATCTCTGCCCTTCGCTGGCTCTACTTTGCTTGATCTATTCTTCTTGTGGGTCTGAATATTGCAACTAACTACAGCCGCCTCAGGATCACGCATAACGGTAGGACGTTCATGCGGCACAATTGCCACATACAAGTTGGGCTGTTGTGATCCAAAAGGCGACTCGCAAAGAAACACATCAACTGAAGGAAATGCACATGTGGAACAGGGGAAATTCACGAACAACCAGGTGCGTGTAGGCAAGTGAACTGCTTCGATTGCGAGATGTTTGTGGCCGAATCTCATGATTGCAAGGACTACGATGAAGCTACAGCCGCGACGGCAAGAGGGTCACGACAGCAACAGAGTCGACAGCAACGGCGCCGACGACAGCGACAGCGCCAGCGACAGCAGGGCCGCGTATCAATATACCGATTCGCATTCCCAACCCGATATGCGCCGGACACAAAACCATGTGCGCACCGTCGTTATCTGTATAACTCCTCCAATTTCGAACTCTGCTTCACCATATAGTCAGCTGTAGCTTGAAGCGTTCGTGATCATGACACCAGGTGGAAATCCTGTAGACAGCAGCAGATCCACGACAGCAACGGAACCAGGTTGAGGAAGGTAGGTAGAGCTTCTCCTCTCTCGTTACTATCGTCTTTATGTGCAATATCGCGGGCAGCGTCATGTTGGAGATCATGAGTTTGAATGAGCTCAAGCAGCTCAGCTCCGAGTCCGTCCATGAGGCCTCTTAAACGATACTGATCTTGAGTAATTCATCGTGTGGAGAGAGTGTTATTATAGCATCTCGGCGGGGATAGTATTATCCATGGTTTATCAGCACTACTCTAGTCATAACTAAGTTGAGTCCTATAAAGCATTGTTGAAATAGATGGACAGGATGCCACAGTACCAGTAGAGATATCACCTGGCAAAACGTATGAGGCATTCGAATGCTTTGAGTGCGTGCCACATCTAGATTCGTAGAAGCTGCCTGTTCTCATACTAATCGTAGATTCTTACGAGGCCATATAGGAAAAGACTATGACTGCAAGAGAGCCGCGACAGCGAGAGAACCGCACGACAATAGGAGAGCCCTACGACGGCAAGACAGCCGCAGCGAATGTGGGAACGATGCCACCGATTATCCTAAGTAAGTTCCATAGTTGCTCTCCGTTGAGCCGCCTGTTCACATTTCAACCCTTTTGTCTTCTGCGCCTACTTCGTCTTCCGAACACAGGTTCTTTTAGGTTTATTAGATTGGTCAAGATATAATATCATTGAAGTATCCATGGTTACTACGCACGCTCGCCACTTGCACAATCACTGTTCTGATAACTATGAGCACCAGTGTTTATTCTGAGGCTCTAACTTGATGGAATCTATGGTCCCTCTTCAGGGGGTTGGGGCCATGAATACGTCTAAAAAGAGGGGATTCTCATCACAAGTTTAATGCGGGTGAGTACACGCTTGCCAGCCATCTATAATCTTCTTTAGGGTATGTCTTCTACCTCTTCGAGTATATTACTTCTGCTTGCTCGTCGAAAACAAAGAATTTCCCAACCGACAGGCAATCGTACTGTGCTGTCGTACAGTAGCTAGCGTCCTCGCCAACAACGAAAGCGGCACTTGTGAATCCATCCCATCTCTTTGTTACCACCATGGGCCGAATCGACAAGGGGCCCAAACCCACAACCTCTGGAGCGTTGCATTCAGCCCATCGGCCCTTCTTTTCGCAACTCACGCCACAAAACATGTCTTGGGGAACCAACCGAGGTCTCATCTGTTGGATCTTGAGATCCACTCTGCAGTGTAACTTCAAGGAGCTGTCAAGCTCGATGGTAACACAAGGTGGTTGTGTCTGTCTGTACTACCCTGGGCGTGCGACTCTGGCTAGACGTAAAGTTCATTCAGACTCTGTAAGCGACTAGGATGGACGAGCCGGTCCGAACAGCTACATCAGATGACACAGTGCAACCCTATGAGAAAACAATTTAGACGGACCCGGCAATATGGTTCTGAAGGATGAGATCAACGGCCATTGGTGTGATATCTCCCATATTCTCGGATTGGAGATGTGATTGTTCGCGCGCTGGACTTTTCTCGTTCGGGATTGGTTGTCATGCAAGGGCACTTTGTCAGCATTTAAGACGACGTCTCTCGGGATTATCGATCTCAGATTTGAGACCAACGCGGCCCGTCTAGATTACCTACCACTACATTGTCTCAAGCTGAGATAGCCGCTCCCTTAGTGGATTCGATATATCGCGCGAGCATCTTGGAAAGATCGGAGCTAGGAAGCGCTATCGTCTATCTGTCTCATCCTGATAGCGGCAAACTATTTCTCTCTTCTGAGATATACCCTTACATTCGACGGCAAGGATACATGTATTGACAGCTCATACAGCATGCGAGGTTGCCATATTTGCTGTCAATTCCCCGCCAAGAGAGATTTCATGTCCCCCTTCACTCCCATCTCCTGAATAAAATACTGGGACGAAATGAAAACTGTCTATTTTGATGACAGGGGATAATGCTTTTAGGGCGGCCTTGCATTATCCCATCCCTTGCTTCAATTCCATTCCTTTCACAAGAATTGCAACCATGTCAAGGTATCATGATGCGAGGCGTCGGACTTGATTCTGGAACGGGGAATCCGATGTGACTCTCCATTTACTCTTTTGTCCCCCGCAATTTCATTGACAGCTCTCGAACCTCTATTTCATCCCTCTTGCTTAACTTTCTCCCACAATACTACGTCGCTTACAAGCTTTCCAGCTTTCACGCTTGCATTTAAGCGCCCTTGCCTTGCTTCCTGCCCTCCAGCTCACAGACCCCCCGCTGGCAGTCCATGGTTCACAGTCGAACGCACCCTGTGCTTGATAACCCCGGGAACCGATCTGTTTAACTTGCTCAGCCGATTGACGTTGCTGTTATGGACACTGAGTGCCCAATGCTCTGAAACCAGAAGCTACCATGCTCCGGCTGTTAACATGGAGTATAGTTGGCATGGATAGGGGCATGAGTATGTCAATTTTACATTTGCCCGTCAACGAGCTTGATTTCCGATGGCCCTTTGGCCGATACCGGCTTTGGGAAATTGGTATTCGGAGCTATGAGGTAGCTATGGGTACGGCCTGGTAACTAAACAAGGAAACGGCTACTATAACTCCCTTGGAAATAAACCAGCTTGGAAGACACGTGGAGTTTATAGCCCGGCTTTTCAAACTGTACGTTTGGGAATGCGAGGCAAGGACTATTGCACTACATTCATTTACCAGATGTCTCGGTTTTATAATCTGAACTTTCAAATCAAGAGCTTCAGCAAGGAGCTTGGAGTCCAAAATCTATGTCTCAAATGTCAAGAACGCAAAATTCCTTCCGTTCTAGAGAAGGTCTCCACGTCACCTTCGATATTATATAAATAGTCAAGAATGGGACTGTTTTCTATCTCGTCAACTCATTCTAGCTCCGATTCTCATCTCAACTGGTATGCAATTTCACTGAAATATCTTGTAAGTTGTAGTACACATTCAAAGATTGGAAGATACTTGTACTGACTTAGCACAGCCAATAAAATTCAACTCGACCTACAAATCCAACATGAAGCTCCAACTATCTACCCTTGCCGTGCTTGGCTCCTTCGTGGCGCTCGCCCAAGGAGTCTGTCTCAAAACCAGCGGCAACGCTCATATTATCCCCGAAACCGGAGATATGCAAATATTTGCCGTCCTCTTCAACAATGGCGAGCTTGTTTGCAGTATCAATCGTGCCACGTACGACAAGCAAATTTGGTTCGACTGCCACGATGAGCACTATGCGGCGTTGTCCGATGACCTTACCGTTGTGCTGTATGCACACAGCAAGGTGGATTACAAAATTCCAATCAAACCGGAGACTGCTGGTGCAGATGCCTGGGCCTGGAACGGCCAATTAGGTTGTTGATTATAGTGCATCCTACTGTAATGACGTCTCAAGCCAAGATTGAATGCACAGCTATCCTCTTCTCAGGCATCCCGTGGACAGTGCTTGGAAGCATGGGGGGTTGACGTTCCTGACGCTCTTCGGCTCCAGTTCGATAGTCGTTATTTTCAAATTGGGTACGGATAAACGATTGGAAATGTATCTTTTGAGTGCTGGGAACACACCGCCTCACTCCTCAGCTTAGTCGCTCATTTCCGAGGAATTTAAATTATACAGTTTCCACATAATATTTTCTTGTGGCGCCTAGGTGACACTCTATCATGTATTGTTATGTGCGAACCCTACTCTATCCCAAGAGGTATGCAAGGGCCGTTCTGATACTACCGGATATATTCGTGCAATCCAAAGTCTGAAAAAGGCTGGCTGTGACATGAGGGTTCATACTAGCAGTTTTAGCCAACGGGGTATATTTAGCTGGTCTCATTTTTGAGTAACTGGCTTATTGGTTGCAGTTGTTGGTTACTGTAAGTTTTTACTTGGACTACAGTTACTGTAAACGCTATTGTTATGTACAGTACCTCTTTAGGCTTTTAGGCGCCTAAGAGTCTGAAGGGGGCTGCTTTGACTTGAGGATTTGTACCAGCTATTTTAGTTGATAGGATTTATCTTGTTGGTCCCATTTTTGAGTAATTAACTTATCGGTTGCAACGCTAAGTGATTGAAACCTTATACTTGAATTACAGTTGCTAAAGACACTATTGTTATGTATAGTTCCTCTTCAGACTTTTGGGCGGTATGAATATCGGCTTTACCCTAACAAAAGTATCATATTTAGAACATAGTAGAGAAAAGTATGTGGTATGAAATCCAATTCATCTCAATTATAGAGTGAGACAATTGTTTTGGTTTTGTATCCTTGTTATTGACAACTGGACACTGCTCATTGGTGTAATTTTCAGACCCCATCTACTCTCCCTTGCAATGGCTCTTTGCCCCGCCCCTGGAATGCACCACAATGAAAGCCACTCCTTTCCTCCTTGCATGAAAACTCCACTCATAGACCTAAACCTAGAATTATGTGTTGATAAAGCAGCTGAAGTGGCTTAAGCCCCATGCTGTTTCTGTGATATGCTTTTGCGTGTGCATGTCTCATTGATATTGCCCCATTCTCATTTTGATTGACTTGGTTTGAGGGGTTTCAAAGCTATATATATGACCTGTGCCCTCCTTAAAAAGTTAGTTTTGGTATCTCATATCATAGAATCAAGGAAAGCATCATACTGCCACATTTATTCTCGCAACTAGACCAAAACAGCCCCACAGCACTTCAGTCACCATGCAGTTCTTCCATCAACTTTCGGCATTCATCTCGCTCCTTGCTGTCTCCAACGCTTGTCTTATACTTGATGGATTTATGCCATATGATAAGAAAGGCTTTTCGGGAACTCTGAACGATAACGGCCTAGAAGTTTGCAAGTGGAGTGTTGATCTTAAGAGTGCTTCCAACTTTGCCAACTGCCTTCCAGGATATGCGGCCTATATCACAAATGATGCAGCAATTGTTGGATACAGTAACTACGGACATGAGTTTGCATTCCGGACCACCATCAGTGCAATTCCAGCATATCCAGGACTTCCTGTTAATTTTAAAGTAACAGCTAAAAATTACGGTTGCTAGGTATGGAACTTCATGAACACGCCCCTTTTATTAAAACAATACCAAATAGTAACAAATTACAGATCAACTGCAACTTACCGCGAATTTGTTTTCTTACGTTCCATTTTCACTCTTTCCTTTTCTCCGATCATTTCGTGCTCACTCCTCGGACTTCCGTCAAGTTTCTTAAATACAAGTTCGCCGCACACACACTTCACACTCAACTCTTCTCATATCCATCAAACACCACTACATTCAGCATTCCTTGCACCTTCTTATCCCTTACGCCTTCTGATTTTCACCCCTTGCCACTCCTTACTCCAGCTACTCCTTGAACCGCTACTCCTTGAACTGCTACCCCTTACGCCTTCTACCACTTACCACCTACCCCTTCTCTCTTCGCACTTCTCACCGATCGCAACTTCTACTCCTTACCACTTACCCCATCTACCATCTACCCCTTCTACTCCTCACTTCTGGATTAAATACCCCTACATTTGTCACCATTCAAACTTCCTTCGGTGCATACTGCACGTTTCCACATTCTTCAAACACAGCGTCACTCACAACACACCACCATTTCAGCGACACAATGAAGTTCCTTCAGCCAATCCTTGCTCTTCTTTTCGGCATTACCTTCTCTCATGCATGCCTGACCCTCGATGGCGTGTATACCGTTTCTGGTGCTCATGATAAACAAATCTCTGCAACCCTCCACGATAATGGCAAAGTTACCTGCAAATTCAGCGGCACCATTGACCAAGACCATTACTTCGCCAACTGCATTCCAACATTCGCGTCATACATCCACAGCGATTTAACCAAACTTGCTTACAGCAACGGCGGTCACGAATACGTTATCGACGTTAAAGCGACGAGAGACTTCAACAACTTTGAGACCTATGATAGGCTCTCTGCTCGAGCGTTCTGTGAATAGGTATAAATACGTCCACAGTTCCACGACTCATTTGTGGTCACTAATATTGACAGTTTCGCGCTCTTCGCCGAGTTTTTCTCAAATCTATCATCTTGACTGCACGGCAACGCTGATATTCCTTGTCCTTTCATTACCTTGCTTCGTTTTAGACACAAAAACACAAAAACACATTTCGATATCACAATGAAGTTCGCCCTGTTGCTTTTCGTTCTCCTCGCATCCCTGGCTAATTCCTGCCTTGTCTTTCACGCAATCTACGATCGGGACAATCATACGATCAAAGGGACTATTGTTGATAACGGCAAACAGACCTGCGCTTTTAGTGGCAGGGTTGACCAAGAACATCACTTTGCGAACTGCATCCCAACTTTTGCGTCATATATTCAAAAGGATTTAAATATCATTGCGTACAGCAACAACGGCCACGAATACACGATACAGGTCGACAGAGAGATATATAATCCACGCCCTACGTATTATCACTACGTTCTTTCAGCTCGGGTTTTCGGGTGTTAGCAACAATAATATACCGAACAGTTTCTCAGGCTAATTCGGCACGCTTTCACCTCAGAGACAGCTCGATCTCGTTTGACACTTTAACATCTTTTCATTCCTAGTTTTTCTACAGCCACCAGCACGTCTTTCACCGAGATCAGACCCTTTCATAAGTACGGCTCTTTTCAGCCTTCGTCCTTTTTCGCCCTTCTAACCGTTCCTGCAACGTTCACAATGCACTCCCTCAAGCAATTTTCGCTATCATCGTCGTCTTCGGTCTCACCTTTTCAAGTGCTTGCCTCCTCTTCGACGCCACATACAACATCGGTACTTCAAAAATCGTCGGAACTATGACAGACAACGGCCAAAAAACTTGCACGTTCAGCGTTGCGAAAGACAAGAAATCTCTGTATGCTTCCTGCATCGAAGGCTTTGCGATCTAGAAATCGCCGCTTACAGCAATCGCGGAAACGAGCACCTGTTCCATATCGCAAAGGAGATCCACTCAGCAAATCCCAGGAATCAATACTATACTCTCTCGGCCCGAATGTACTGTTAGGTAAGACCTTTGAAATTCACTCCCCCTAGATTGGTGTTGCTTTTGGGTGTTTCTCCCCCTTCGCATACTTGGTCATCTATGTTCTCCTGTTTTGTCATCTCACACATGTTTACTACATACTTATATTACATATGAACGCAATATCCCTTTGTCCTTATTACTTTTATTTAGATCCGCTAACTAAATTAAAGTTCAGGATGAAGCTTTTCCAAACACTCGCAGTTGTCTCCCTCTTCAGCGTCAGCTACGCATGCCTCAAGCTCGACGGCAAGTATAATTGGGGTACTCACGACCTTAGTGCAACTATTACAGACAACGGCAAAAAGACCTGCACTTACAGTGGCAAGCTTATCGACACACATCAGTTTCTCTCTTGCATCCCTGGATTCTCTGCCTTCATTGATGGATCATTAACCCGGGCTTCTTATAGCAACAATGGCAACGAGGGGATTGTGTATCTCATAAAAGAGACAAATGGAAAAGGGGCAGATGGGAAAGGACTGAGCGAAAACGAATTTTTTATTAAGGGGGAAGCGTTTGGGTGCTAGGTACGACCTTTCTCCTTGTCCCCCCTATTGGCAATTGCGGCTAATTTTGCGTCACATCAGGCTCTTCCGCTTTGTCAAACACGAACGCAGTTATCTCGCTGACCTTTTATTTCTCGCATTTGTTTTTCTCTCCTTTATTGCAATCGAAAAGTCGAAACTCCTCAACACCCCCCCCCAAACAATTGCTATGAAGATCATTCAGTCATTTTTCGCTATCGTATGAATCGCCGCCTCCACCAATGCCTGCATCGTTCTGGACGCAATTTACTCATCTGATACTGGAGCAGTCAAAGGGACCCTTGTTAAGGATGACTAACAGACCTGCACTTTGGCCGGAACCGTAGATTGAGACGCCTACCCTTTCACATGCATCAAAGGCTACTCCGCATCTTTTATTCGGAAGGACTTGACCGCCGTCACCTACAGAGACAACAATGGGCGCACATACCAATTCCAAGTCCAAAAGTACCAGCCCGACAGATCTGATCCCCAATATAAACTTTCTGCCAGACTGTTTTGCTAGGTGAGCCATTTACCAGCTTGTTTCTGTCATGGGTGACTGAGTATCAATATAGTGTCAAGCGCCTTGGCCCATACCATCTGGCAACTTCAAAATGGTCGAATTGGTCTTGCGCTGGACTTTTCTGCTTCCCTGCAATGGCATGGCGATATGGCCGAATGGTCGGGTCAAAAAGATTTCACAATGGGACGAGAGTTTTCACTTCTGCCGGGAAGGGTTTCGCTGGTGCCGCGAGGGGCTTTCCGAGATTTTCCATCTCCTTTTGCTTTTATTTCTGATTTAAAATTCTTCACAGACACTACCGGATGATTTTATTTTCTTCATACCCTTTAGTTTAATGGGCTAAATGTGATTGATTTATCACAATATCTTTGGTCTCCTCTTACTTATGTCCTGCATCTTACTGCATGTCAAACCATTTTCTAGTAATACACGTCTCTGCCATCCCTAGCCCCTATAAAATGATGTAGACTTGTCACTTGCGCCCAACTATTAGACTAATGTCTGCTGTGTTTCTCACGGAAACTTCATTCAAAGGCAAGTACGTAAAGGATCTTTATAGCTTCCGCATTTTAAAACTCGAATAAGTTGAGCGACCCAAAACTCAGGGGGTGCCGATGCGTGCGGCATATCAGACACCGCTAAATGTTATTTACTACTTTATTACGTCACCAACCTGCCTTTCTATTTAGTTATCTATGTGGTTGGTTTCGATAAAGGTTCATAACCTGGCAATAACAGTTTACAGCAATTGTGAGGTCTCGCCCGAGGTCACAGTTGCTGGACACCAACAACTTCTGCGCAGATACTGTTCTTGCAGCATAGGTCGTCGTGGTTTGTTGCACGGCTCAGCAGTACAGCACTTCTTAATTCTCGGGCCGCACGAGTACCCCTTCTCGCATATTTGCGGATCAGATCTCCAAATCGAGAAAGTAAGGTTAATTAAAGTGACACTATACATCGTACGGTTTCCGTCTTTTTCTATAACTAAAAGGCACTTAGTATTCCTCCAATATCATACTATCGTATAAATCTCGAATTCCAGTTTTCAGCAAGCCTAGACTATGTTTATTTTGAGGTGGGATGGAAATTATAATTCTACTTGCTTTTCTCGAGAGCATTGCGGGTCACTAAAAAATGGGCGCAATCTCGACGGTGATTGAAAAGCATATATTGCAACGGATGCACCCATTCTAACTTCCGAGACAGAGTGGTAGCACCACCAGCGATGGGAACATGTTGATGCATGCAGCCGATATTAGGTAGGGCTCCGTTCAATATTACCCCAATCTAAATGACTCCCCGACGTTTAATAGGCAAATAAATGTACAGTTAGGCACTGAAACCTGCCCTGAATGACAACAGGATGTCACACAATAGATAGTGCTATCCGGTGACACTGATTAAATGAGGAAACGAACGCTTTTCAAATAGGAGAGGGCAAGCCCCTTACTTCAAGCACCCCCTTGCATCTGAACCCGGTTTTTTCAAAGGGCGTAACTGGTAGATTTATTTTGCATACCAACAAGGCTGTTTTATTGAATTTTGTACACTGCTAAGAATCAATGTTACCATGTTTGGATCTGTCTTCTTGCATGCATATACATGCATATAGAGCTGTTTACGAGAACAAGACTGCATGATTGCCGCAGTTGTTTCTTCGAGTAGAGAATAGGCGGTTCCTTACTGCACATTTCAGGGCTCATTCTACAGAACAGAATCCGTATGGATATATCAGTTTTATCTATGATTTCTATGACAAATTTAGGTGCAGTTGGCTCTTGTTAATCTGGGGTGTTCTGGAGGATCTTTATCCATCGGCCTTCTTATAAATAAATACCTGTCAAAAAGCCGAAGATGTCTTACTTTGGGATATTATTCAATTCAGCTCGAGGGGCTAGTTTCAGCCGTCCCGCACATTTACAAAAAATCTAGTAAGCCCTCGGACGATCTTTCATGAAATAAGCAAGCTGCCTTTACTAAAACGTTCTTTAGCCACTTCACTTCATCGTTATCAGATTAAAATGAATTGCCGACTTATCGCTCTCGTTGTTTTAGGATTGTTCCTGAATTATTGCAATGGATGCCTTGTATTTCTAGGCGATCTCAAACGGAGTCCCAATACAGGTATCATCCACCTAGTAGGGGAGGTTCTTGACAACCGCGTACGAGTCTGCGCGATCAATAGCAATCTTGAAACCAGCCCGGTTTGGCTCCAGTGCATAACCAACCAATACTCGGCTGCTGTCTCGAACGACTTTACGAGATTTGCGTATTCGCACGGCTCAACCGAATACAGGCTCGATGTCACCAAGACGGTCAGAGAAAGGCTTTTGGGCGACGCGATTCGCTGGACTCTCAAGGGGCAGGGTTACGGCTGCTAAGTGAGAATATTTATGTGCTATCCAGTTAGGCCTGAGTATGAAAAGGGCTCTGGAGATACGAGAAACAGCACCAATATATTATGGGACAAAACTGGGGTGGATGGATGGAAAGTTTAGGAGGAAATATCATTATGTGAAAGTAATGTAGACGCTGTAATTCTTTTAGTTTTGAATAGGAATCTCTTTGAATAGTGTTTTCCATGTTGTAGTTTCCCTCTGCATCAGTAGTCAAGTCACTCATTTGTTAAGGTACTGAGACAAATGCATACTCATATCTAAGCTTCTTAGCATCGCTTTCCACTTTTATCCTACCTTTACAGCATTCGCCATATCTCCTCGTGCCATAGCTTTTACAAATGAAGTGAAATATTAGAAGCTTTGTCATAATTTCGTTGATTTGTAAAGGAATTTTGCTATCATTCCTTTAATCCAAGACCTCCTAGAGCAAGGAGGCTATACCCTTGCAGGTTGGTTGTCTCGGCGTCTATTCAACATTCCTGATCAAGAATTTGCCTACTATGGTCAGAGATCTGCAAAAACAGCACTGTAGCTTCCATGTGACTTGGAAAACTACGAATCCTCTGGTATAACCATTTGAGTAAGTTTTATTTGCCGCGAGGCCATTAGAATGGCTATATAAGGGGCATATTTCCGTGAGAATTGATGCAAAATAAACTCACCTCGACTGAAACTCCTAACTGCGCCATCTCCCATAAATTTACTTCATAACACCGCACTCGCTCACTCAACATCGCTGCCAATATGAAGTTCATAGCTGCTACGTTGTTCCTTCTTGCATTTTATATTCGCCTCTCCGGTGCTTGCGTCTACTTCTACTCCAATGTAAGCAACGCAAGAGACTTTACAGGATCTGGATCACTCATGGATGATGGAGTCCGGGTTTGCACTTGGTCTGGCAAGCTTGGTAAAACGGAGCAATACTGGCTTGATTGCACTGAAGGTCACTCCGCTTTTGTTACCAAAGAATTCCATACCTAGCATATAGTAAAGGTGGCCAAAATATCCGCATTCCATTGACATTTGAGCGCGTCAATGCAGAAGTGGAGCTTATCTACGCCCTTTCACTTCGAATGTTTGACACCTGTATTAGAAGAAACGCACTGGAAATTATTACGCACTCCAGACCGTCAGAATATCTTGTGACCTGATGGTCATTTTCGACTTAGTTATGGCATTAAATACACAATTAAATGCCAGATTTTTACTTCTTTATAGTTTAGTAGGATAGTTATACAATATTCCATCGAGAATCAAACCAAACCTCTCTAAACACCCAGGTCCACGTATTTGTTAGATGGCCCATGAGACCCAATTATCCACAGAAACTGTGTTAAACTGTCAACTAAATTCTTAGGATTTTCTATATTGCCATATATCTGATAACATCACATTCTTTGCCACTTTTAGGTCACATGAGGCTAAATGCTCGTTAATCGTGTGCTTTGCTGTACCTCCCTCGACGTTGGAATAAGATATGCCAAATCACATGATGCAAACTAGGGTGGGATCAACAATTTTCCATGATAACCAATCGGACACCAACGAACCTCGCTCGACGAGGCGTCGATATTTTGAAATTCTACATTTATTCCACATTTTACGCTGCACTTGCATACGGTTCTTGCGCTTCATTGCTTATATACGAACCCAAACGAACAGCGCATTATTTGCGTCCCATAATAGAAACCTCTGGCCGACTGGCCCGGGCGAGGAAAAGCCTTTCAGCCTCGTCACCCCGCCTCATACACAACAGTTCATGGGAGACGAATACCAAATGGCGTCCTTCAATATGGTCACCCGGATCGACGGGACCGAGGGCTTTAACTCGCAGTCTATTGAAGAACGGAATTTCCAAGCTGCACTGATCATGACGGAGTGCCATTTTACGAGGAAGCCACCAATTGGGCGAAAGACGGTGAATATGACACTCGCGACAATAAAGAGGACTATGGAGAAGACTCTAAATGTTTCTGAGATTAGGTATGATTCTACATGGTGTTATGTTTGGGCTAGAGCTATCACTAATGCGTGAACTTCAGAGAAGTGCTTGCAAAAAACGTGGATATCTGGATGAGGTTGCAACTTGTGTTTTGCGCAGCGATACCGAGGCTTGGGGCGAGATCATTACAAGAAACATATTCAGAGACGGCACCACGGAATGTTGACATACCCGAAAGTAGCACACTCATTGCGGAGAATCATGCGACGTTACTGGAGGACCTGACCTTACTCAACAACCTTCTTGTGATCGCCAGAAACATGCTAGCCATAAAGGAGGTGGCCCAGGATATATGTTCGACTGTGCAGCTGGACAAGCAGATCACGAAGCTCATCGTACTTGGCGTCAATGTTACGAGCAAGGGTTATGATGGGGAGAATGTGGACAACCATACGCGGGGCAAACTAAACGAGATAACGGAACTTTACAAGAAGCTCCTTGTGACCTGCTTGCAGTTTCTGCATAATATGACGATGGGAAATGATCGACTCAAGATGGTGTTTTGGTTTGATATGCTGTTTGATAACGACCTTCACAATGATGCCATACATGGATTGCCCAACGACGGCCTCCGCGTCGATGTTGTGTATGAGGAGGTTAAGAACTGGCTCAAGAGGAATTCACAGAGGTCGCCTGCAGCACAAGTTCTTCTGGCAAAATATACGGAGGACGTGCCTTTAGGACATAACGGCGGACCACTTCCCCCTGATTTCTGGGGAGACGATTCAAAAGCAGAAATAGCCTCCGTCAACAGCGAGTTGTCGCAACAGCCTACAACAGTGCCAGTTTGGTCAGAGCAAGCACCAACAAAGGCCGAGCAAGACCGTATGTATGGCAGAGTCTCCCATGAGATCGATGTTTGGTGGAAGCGCGTTCGAGACGCAAATTACGACAACTGGGTTGTACCGATGGAGACGGTCGAGGGTGCGATAGCTCGTGCACAGTCATGCAAGGACAATGCGATGACTCGCTATATCCCGAGGGTCGAGCAAGACGAAGATTTAGAATTCGACCATAGGGAGGTATACGAAGAGGAGCCGGAAGATGGAGTCCATCACGAAGAAGGCGATGGGTACTCTACACACGCCGATGATGGACATGTAGAAGGAGAAGAAGAGGAGGAGGAAGACGACGATGACTCCTATGTTGAAGGATCGTTGCGCGGTTTGCTGACTGAAATACCCAACATTCTTGACACGAAACAGATCGAGGCCCTGCACATGACTGTCAAAGCATGCATCGTCGATGCTATGGGTTCCGGTCTAACAAAATCTGGAGAGAACCTGCAAAAGACCAGATGTAAGATGTTCTTGGCTCTGGACTGTGGCAAGAACCTTCTCCGAGAGATGCTTGTTCTTATCGCAGTGTGGGAGCAGGCCGAATCGCAGTTTATCTTCCAAATAACAGCTCAGATCATAGAGTCTTTCCATCACAACGCTCTACTGCCGTACGCCTGGAACTCTCTGCGGATACTGAAGGATATCGTATCTCCAGCACAGACGATCCTTCTTCGCCTGATCAACTACATGTTCCGCGCTCGCAAAAACACCACGATCTACTCTGATGTCAAGGATTTCAACCGCGATGCGAAGCTCATCCACTTCCTCTACAACTACTTCCGCTGCCGTGTCGTCCCGGACTGCATCGCTCTCATCTACGCCCAGGCACAAATTCGCGGAAACCGCTCGCATCCGCAAGACTTCCCAGTCGACCTCTGGGATATGGAGCGCTCCAAGGACGGCCTGGCACAGTACCTAGACTTCATCTATGTCATTGCTGATATCCCTGAGATGCGACCCCTGCTCATCGAGTGGGAAACGACATATGAACTCATTGCTCTGCTCAACGCACTCGAAGCCGGCGTAGCTCGGAAGCCGCTCACGGAACCGAGACGCAATACCCCGCCTGCAGCGCGTGCCAACAACGGAGACGCAAGTGCCGAGGGCGACAAGAACTACGACCCCTCTCAGCCGCAGGCTCCACTCGACTCGCAAAATGTGCAGCCTGGCCCACCACCTCTTCACGACACCCCCCACAAGTTCCCATGGCGCGGCATCAAAGTCCAAATCCTCATAATCCTCACCTCTCTCGTGGCACCCTCCAATGGACGGTCCGGACCTGGAAATCCCGTCGTGCAGAAGCAGATCCTCAAGTACGGCGGTATCATGGCACTGCTGAACTGCTGTGTGTACGATGGACACAACGAGTACCTGAAGGAACGGGCGACGCTGTGTATTAAATGGGTGATGGAGGGGTGCATGGAGGCACAGGACTTCGTTCGCGAGCTGAGCCCGCTGAAGAACCAGAGGCAGGATGTGGAGTTGGTGAGGTCGAAGGGGGTGGATCAGGTTGGGCCGGTTAGCGGCGGCGAAGATGTGGTGGCACAGACGACACCGCAGCTGTCGAAGGATAACGAGAAGTTCGAGATGGAGAGATTGTCGAGGATGGCGGATGCGGTGGAGAAGATGAGGATTGCAAATGTCGCCGCGGCGAAGAAAGGGTAGACATTGCAATTTCATGTCAGGATCTGGGAGGGGGAAATGTTGGAAATGATGTTCGATTTTAGCATAGCGAGGCGTTTTACGAGGGGGTGGGAGGCTATGAAATGTGGGAAGTTTTACGGGGTAAGGGTTGGGTAAACTCATGGATGGCGTTGCAAAAAACGGCAGGGTCATATAATAGGCTTTTAGACTATTGTAAATATCATCACAGTACTCTCATGCCGTCGTTATCTCCGCGCCCACCTCCCATCTCGCCCATGGGCCATTCCAACCGCCCATATGTGCTTACCACTTTGCCCGCTCCTTCAACTTCTCGTTCTGGATAACCTCCACCCAGTATCCATCTGGGTCTAACAAGAAGGCCACATTCTTCATCTTGCCCTCTGTGAGCCTCTTCTTCCACTTCGCGCCCACCTCGTCAAATCGCGCACACGCGGCATCGAGATCATCAACAGAGACGCAGATGTGCCCGAATCCCTGTGGCTCGGCATTTCCATTGTGGTAGCTGAAGGATTCATCGGCCTCTGTGCCGTAGTTCCAAGTCAACTCAAGCAGGCCCTCGCGATGCGCTCCTGTGGCACTGCTGGGGTAGCCGAGGAAATACACGTTAAACTTAGCCTCTGGCATCTCGGCGGTGCGCAGCAACGTCATGCCGAGGATCTCCTGGTAGAAAAGCAGCGAGCTCGAAGAAGACTTCACGCGGATCATGCTGTGGTTCATGACATACGTCTCGACATCCGTGGTGGTGATATCTGCCGTCTCCTCGAGGGGCTTCTGGCCAATAATCTCAATCCAGTATCCATCTGGGTCGAGCACGAAGGCGATGTATTTCATGCGGCCCTCGGACAGCTTCTTCTGGAACTTGTATCCACCGTCTTCGAGACGTTGGCACGCTGCCTGGAGGTTGTCGACGCTGATACACAGGTGACCAAAGCCTCGGTTCGGCTCCTCATTGCCATTATTGGCCTTGTAGTTAGGATCATCCTCGGTGCCGTAGTTGTGCGTTAGTTCCACGAGGCCCTCGCGGTCAGACCACGATTTTCCGTGGCTCTGGGCCTTGGGGCTGTCGTAGCCGAAGAAGTAGAGGTCGAATTTAGATTGAGGCTGCTCGATCTTCTGGATCAATTTCATACCGAGGAACTCGTAGAATTTGGCTATAGCGGCAGTCAGTGAGGGGTAATGTGAGAATAATGGGAGGAGGAAGTCCCTTACCTGACGCTTTGGGGTCCTTCACCCGAATCCTGGGGACTGTCAGTGCCACGAGACGCAAGGGGTAGAGAGAGCGTACATCGTGTGATTAAACTTGTACGACTCCGTTTTGGACGCCATGGTTGCGAGTGACCTGCTATCTTGCGGAGCCTTTAGCATTCTGTATACATTCTTTCGCGCTCAAGGTTGGGGGTGGGGGGTAACATACCTGAGCTAACGACACCGAATCTCGGGATTTGAAACCTGAAAGTCTTTTGCAGGGTCCGCAAAAGAAGCATACGTGTAAAAGGAGCGCAGAGTGAACCACGAATAGATAATTGAAAAACGAGAAAGTTTTGAAGCAGAAGGGGCAGATGGTGGTCGAGCTTACAGATCTGCTCTCCAAATGACGTCTGACCCACAACCCCGCGCCGGCGGGAGTTGCTGTTGTGGGGCACGCAACAGTGCGTGCTTGGATTACAGTACAACCACCAATTGCAGGCGAATATCCAAGTGCCAGCTCAGCCATTCGTGAAGAAGGTATATGCGTATGGAAGCTAATAAAGAGGCCAAATATCATCAGCTTCAATTCCCTACAACCTCAAATATACATAATAATGTCTAGATTAGGCTTTATTAAGTCACAGTCCATGTAATAGCCAAGATATCCCCAATCGCTTATCGGCAGGCCGCTCGGTCGCAACTCCGTTATCGTGAGCCTCGACCAAATCTGCCTTGGGAGCATCGATTGCTCATTGCTCAACAGTGTGAGACATCAATCAACCACAACCAATCCGCCTTATGACTTCCACATGCCGAGTCACCACCATCGCGATACCCTGACGCACCTCTCAGTGCCATAGTACGCAACACCACCACCCCATCCAGCGCTGCTTCAGCCTCTAACCGGAGTTCTGTGTCCAGATCCAAAACACCTCGGCGCTACATACCACCACGACCACCACTCACACAATGCTTCTCACCAAACCGCTCACGACACTCCTCTCCTCTTCCCTCTCGGCCCCAGTCTCAACCCTCCTCCTCCTCACGCCCACAGGGCACATTCTCTCCGCCGCCTCCGCGCTCCCCTCCTCAGTCCTACGTGCGCGCGCAACCCTCGCTCTCCAAATATGGGCGCTCTACGCCTCCAACCCCTCCGCCCTCACCGACGCACTCCCCGGCACACCAGCAAACCCCGAAAACCCAGACGATGACGAGACAAGCGAGAAGGTCCCTGCCGTCTCGAGCGTAGCTGTTCATCTCTCAACAGGGACACTTGTCATCCGCCTCCTCAGCTGTGGCCTCTTGGTCTGCGGCCTTAGTTCTCCGCCTGCCGAGGGCGAGACACCGGCGCATACGGGTACGCCGACTGGGTCGCAGCGTGGGGCGCGGCCGAACTATCAGGCGCAGCATTTTCTGGCGCCGGGATCGCCGCTGGAAGGCGTGGCGAGTAGTGCTGTGAGTGACGCGGGGAGTGTGGGGACAGTGGGTAGGAGGGGTAATAGGGAGTTGGCTGTGTTAAGAAAGCGGGTGGAGGAAGTAGGGAAGTGGTTGGATGAGGAGCTGGGAGGGTTTGCAATGAGCGAGGGCATTTGAGGGCGTTGGGTGATACGTTATTTCTACGGTTGATACAAGAGTGGGCATCATGGGAGAGTGGATTGGGAGGTATTGTTTGAGGGGTAGTTGGAGATGTTGATGTATGGCCAAGGGCAATGTGAATCGGGAGCGGCTATATTTTGGCCGGCTGTAGGGAAAGAGGGCAGCTTTTAAGCTACTGCAAAGGTTGTCCAAGATACGCCAACTGAGGTGTGTATGATAATCCCGCCGCAAATATAACAACACCCATGTGCGGCATGCTTCTCACCAGGGGCGGAGAAAGCTGCTTCACGCTGTACCTACAAACCCCCAAAGAAAATCAATTTATGATTATTGCCTTCATGGAGAGATATACACATCTCACCGCAATAAAACACTTGAATATTACTGAAACGGTAACATTGTAGACCGATGAGTGACATATGAAAACCTATTATTTGCTTCTTTCTTTCCTCTAAATTGAGAAAGGCTCATAGCAATGAACAGATACTGACGTCCGGCCACCTCCTCGTCATTTGCTTGCGTCAGAAAAAAAAGTGCCACAGCGGGCATTCATTGGCGTTCGCGCGGATCCATATCAGGATCGCGATCCTGGTATGAATCCTGTGCGAAGTTTTTTAAGTCCGACTCTAAAAGTTGCCGAATAGGACTAGATTAGCGCTTCCACAGTAGCGCATCCTAGATGAGAAATAGAGGACCCCAGCTGTTAGAGTATTGGTTTTGGGACGGAGTGACCGGAGCGATTTCATACTCCCTGGGACACCTCGCTGTCTGAAATATGTTGGTGGTTCCAAAACCGCGTACCGTGCATGACGATACGCGTACAACGCGGCCTTTACGGCCTTAGGAGTTAACTGAATGACTATGAACATACAAAACGCGTACCCCATGACTACTATTTACTCTTTATCAACGGCTTTGAATTTGCTTAAAGCTTCCTCGCTCCCTAAAATCAATCCAGAACATCCAAAGTCTTGCTATTATCCCCGCCTCTACTGCAACCATGTTACCCTTTATCACTCTCGAGGAGCACTACGTCTCAGTAAAAGCACGAGAAACCGATGCTGTTGACGATTACGCCAGCTTCCCTCAGCACATGGTTACCAAGTTAAGATCACTCAGCGACGAGCGAATACAAGATCTAGACAAGGGAAATGTATCTCTTCAAGTTATTTCGCATAGTCCTGGTACCAGATCTCTAGCCGTCTGTTCGGCAGCCAACGATGAACTTGCCGCTGCCATTTCCAAGAATCCAACTCGCATGGCCGGGTTTGCAACACTCCCAATGAAAGAGCCAGCACAAGCAGCGAAGGAACTCGAGCGTTGTGTCCGGGATCTGGCCTTCGTTGGTGCATTGGTGGATAACCATGCGGATGGGCAGTTCTACGATGATGAGCGTTTCTGGATTGTTTTTGAGAAGGCGAACGAGTTAGATGTTCCGATTTATATCCACCCAACATACGCGGCTGACAGTATGATGGATCATTATAAGGGCAATTACGAAGACGCTATCGCTGTTGCGCTGAGCGCGTATGGTTGGGGATGGCATGCAGACACTGGTCTGCACATCTTGAAGTTATTCGCCAGTGGGCTCTTCGATCGCTTCCCAGAAGTTAAGATAGTAATTGGACACATGGGGGAGTTGCTTCCGTTTCAGCTCGAGAGGGTTATTGCGATTTCAGACAGGTTTGGTAAGAAAAGAGGGTTGAGAGAGGTATGGAATAAAAACATATGGATCACGACGAGCGGCATGTTCGCGCTGGCACCTCTGGCGTGCTTATTGCAGACCACGTCCATTGATCGTGTGTTATATAGCGTCGACTATCCGTTCTCATCTAACGAGAAGGGGCTCGAGTTCTTCAAAGAGATTGAGAAGAGCGGATTGATTGCAGGGGAGGACTTGGAAAAGTTTGCATTTCGTAACGCGGAAGACTTGCTTCGCGTGAAAGCTCGAGCACTGTAAACGTCTTGGTTCGAGAATTTCCTATTATGTATATCTTAGGTTCAAGCAAGCAGGAATATAAACATTATTAAGTGTCATTTTTAGCCTTTTCTACAAATTTAGAGCCGCGGCTAACATTATAAGCTTTCCCGTAAGTTGTTATAAATCAGATCTACTTATAGCCTCGTAGCTTGGCCATGGACCCCGCCCTGACCCTGTCCCACATAGAAGTGTCACCAGCCACGGTTGAAACTAAAATGATGGCTGACCAGACCTGGGATGTTCATACAGCTAGTGAAGACATGCTCACCGAGCTATGTCACCAAACTGAGAAGTTGAATGGCATAATTGGCGGGCACAAAGGAGCAATTCAAGTAATCAAACTTTCAAACAACATAGCGGTCAAGGTTGGGCGCGGTGTGACAGCCGCCGAGGCTAAAACGCAGGAATTCGCACATCAAAATGTAAATCCGAGTATCGTTCACGTTCCTCAAGTTTACCGCTTCTTCGGACGGGACTACGATCCCCGGTGGAGCAGCTCAGAGGGCTACCTATTCATGGAGTATGTGCCAGGCCAGACGCTTGCTGAGCTTGACCTTGATGTGAGGACGACATCGTACCTCGTATCGCTCATATCATTGCGTACCTTGGTCAAATTGAGGTGCGCAATGAACTGAGAGACGCAGTCCCCGGGCCCATAGGTGGCGGAAGCCCACGAGGCTCTCTTTGGGGTGAAGATGGTGCTGGAGCAACCTTCACGTGAGTGTCAGACTTGAACGCATGGCTCAACAAACGTCTCGCATTGCAGAAGATGTCGACAGATCTCCATGGCTTTCCACTTGTTCTATGCCATCTGGATCTTGCCCGGCGGAATATGATTCTCGAGGGTGACAACACAATTTCTCTCGTTGACTGGGGTTGTGCCGGACTTTATCCAAGGTTTTACGAAACTATAACGATTGCTTACCTCAGTCCTGGGATGCACTATACCAGAAACCCCTAATTGAAGCTACAAATACTCTACTAAGTTTGCGATATTCCTTGTAAGCATATCTATTTTAAAGGAAATCTTAAAAACTAATTGTTGGAATAGCGATATCGACAAAAGGTCATATGGTTTACCAGAGGGGTTTTCTTCATTCCCCCCTCTACCGCTACTAGGTCAATAAATAGCACATTTAGAAGTTACTAGGGTAGTTGGAGTGGGATTGATTATTTCGAAGGGATAGGAAACAGGCTTGCAAGAGAGATTTACATCTCACCGGGAAGGATAAATGATTCAGAAGTTGTAATGATTACACATATCTTTCTATATCACACTATGCAATCCCTAAATTGGGTATGGTACATTATCCTACACATCTCCATCAACAACCCCCTATCTGCGTCCCAACTTCCACCTCGAGATCCTATCCTGGATCTCAGCCCAAGCAAGCTGCTTCCTCTTAACCCCATTACCCTCCTCACCCTCCTGAAGCACCACCGTCGGTGCCCCACTCCCCTGGCCCGGATTCTTCACCAAGCCCTGAAGCACATCCCTCGCGACTCTGCGCAGGTCCTGCACAGTGAGTTGGTCAATCTTGTTGCACATCTCCTTGACGCCAACCTTGCTGCCATGCACCTGCACCTGGCGTCCCAGGTCCTCGAGCTCCACCATCCGCGACTCGAGGTTCATGAGGAGACTCGAACGCAGCTGGTTCTTGGCGCGGTTCACCTCGACCATTTGCAGGGCGCTGAAGCCGCTCTCGAGCGTCAGGGCCTGCAGTTCGCGGCACATCACGTCGAGCATCTGGACTACCTTGCTGGGGGTGCAGCTGGAGGTGATGCCGAAGAGACCGGAATCGGTGTAGGAGTGGTTGAAAGCGACGCAAGACTCGACCCAGCCGTGCTGGTTGAGGACGTTGGTGTAGAGGCGCGAGTACATGCCCTTTCCTGGTCCGCCCGCCGAGAAGGAGCCGCCGCCGCCCAGAAGAGTCTGGAGAGTTGCCAGGGCATAGATATCATCGGATGAGATGGGGAGGGCCTCGAAGGCAAGGTGGATGTGGGTGAGTGGAGGTAATGAGGGGTTGACTGGTGCTGGGAGGACAGGGAGGGCGACGAATCCTCCGGTATATTGTGAAGGTGCAAGGATCTGTTCTGGAGTAGGTGGTAATGATAGGTCTGAGAGAACAGAGGCTTGGTTAGAGGCGGAAGTCGAGAGGTTCTTCAAGAATGGTAGTCTCGAAAGGAGGTTCGAGGACTGTTGAACTGGAGACGGCGGTGCTGACGCAGATTCGGAACTCGATGTCGAGCTTGTCTCCGAGGCGGAGTCGAGAGACGTTTCTGAGCCTGTCCTGGACAGTTCTGGGGTATCCTCGCTCTTCATATCCCCAAAGTATTGCTCCGTCAGCCTCACAGCTTCCTTGTGCTCAACTCCTGCGAAGGCAACAACTATTCTTTCCGGCTTGAAGAAGGCCTTGCGGTATGCCTCGATAACATTTTTATCGATCTTGTCAAGCCTCTCCTTTGGGCAGAGCAGGGGGTTACCCAAGGTGTTGTCTTTGTATGCCGCCATATGAACAAGCTCGGGGAGGATCAGCTCCGGCTTCGACCAAATCTCACCAATTTCGTAAGACGCGGTCTCGAGCTGCTGCTGCACCTCCTCTTCCGTTATTAAAGGATTCCGAATTGTCTCCGCAAGCAGCGCAACGGTTGTCGGCACAGCGGAGTTGAAGGTGGCGGACTGGTACATGAGCGATTCGCGCGACGAGGCACACTGGATGTTTCCACCCAGAGACTCCAAGGCTTCCAACATTTCATCACTGGTGCGTTTCGTCGTGGACTTGAACGCCAATCTATCCATAATATGGCTCACGCCTCTCAAATGCTCATTTTCGTACCGAGAACCGGCGTCAATGTAAACGCCGATGCCGGAAAAGTGGCCAGGCAAAGCCTCTGTAGCAACGCGGACTCCATTCGGCAGGGTCGTAATCTCATCTAATTCCGCGGGGTCCTTCTAACTGTCAGCATTTGTATAAAATTGTTGGGCGCAACGGAGATCCGGGGAAAGGGTCTACCTTTTGAATTGGCTCAATGACCGTGGCAAGGCTCCGTCGTGCTATTGAACTCGTCGCGGAGGTCGGTGCCTTTGTACATAATGGCAAGAGACGGCTAACCGCTCGAGATGACGATGTTTTGATCATACTTGATGCGTGACTCTTTAATATGGCCTTCTCGTCGCCCAAATAATTATCATGGGTTCTGGAACGGAATTTGCCGGCCGAAGAAATAGAAGTCACGTGCGCATTATGATATCATAGGTTACGTTTCCACTAACAAAATCAGGCACAACAGATTCATAGCTTCAAATGCGGTAAATATATTTCAGTTAAGGCTTTTCAAGGTGTTTCATACCTATTCCGGTCAAAATATCATAAATCGAGGCCCTTTCCACCGTGAAACGGCTAGGTGATATAAGTGGGGGCAGTATATATGTGCATATATGGTAACGTATTTCACGGGCGAAGCGATCACACAGGCGAAGCGATCACTAACAACACCAAAACGCGTCAACTTAACAAATGTAAACATGCCACAACCAACACAAGCCCAATCCTCTAATCAAGAGGGTCGAATACTATTAGCTATTAATGCAATTAAACAAGGCCAATTTTGAAGTATTCAAGCAAGCGCAATGTCGTACGATGTTCCATATACAACTCTCTATAACCAGTTAAATGGAAAAGCTCCACGACGCGACTCTACCCCCAACTCACATAAGTTGACTCCGTACGAAGAGTCAGCTCTTGTTTAGTACATCCTCAACCTAGATTCACGTGGATTTCCGCCCTAGCTGTAAGGCGTGTAAGAAATGGCAGACCTTCTACTCTCTAAACGAGGCGCAAGCCCTGTTAGGATAAACTAGACTACTACCTTTATTAAGCGTTGTACGGAACTTAAAGCAAAGTTTAGTTAGAAGTATGATTACAAAAGAGCAAAATGTAAAGATCCTAAGTTAATTAAAGGGTGGTTCTCTCTCATACAAAACACAGTTGCGAAATACGGAATCTTAGAGTAGGATATCTACAACTTTAATGAAGTAGGTTTTACAATAGGAGTTATTGCTACTGCTAAGGTGGTTATAAGCTTAGAAGCAAAGAGTCGTCTAAAGACTATACAGCCTAGAAATAGAGAGTGGGTGTTAATTATTTAAGGTGTCAATTCATACAGATGGGCACTCCTGCCATTCATCATTTTTAAGGCGTAGAATCACCTCTCAGCTTAGTACGAAGACTTAGGATTACTAGACGATTAGGTGATTATGCTTAGTAAGAATGGGTAGACTTCAAATTTAATTAGGTATAAGTGGATTCAACACTTTAATCGACATACAAATGCTTATACAGTTAGAACCTATCACCTTCTTATTCTTAACAGACATAAGAGCCACATCTCTACTTAATTTCAACACTACTATATAGAACAGAAGATAATTACCCTCTGTATGCCACTACACTTGTCACACATTCTTTAGCCTCTTAATGTAAGCTACTTTACGCTACTAAAGCTTTCGTATAGAAAGCAGATTAAAACCTTCGTATAGAACCGGCTAAATCATATTACAAAGCTTAAGTTCCTCTCTGCATTTAAAGAAGCATTTAAAGCTACATTTATAGAGCAGAACATTAAAAGCAGATTCTGAGCTACAGGACTAGTTCCGTACAAGCTACAGAGTGTCCTCTCTCACTTAAATCTACGCTTAAGAACTCTAACTCCTCCTATAGTTAAGAGTAACAGTTGGACTTCAAAGACTCTGCAAACTATAAGGGAGCTTAACTTTTAAACAGAGCACATTAAGAACTACATCATACGACATCAGAACAGCTCTCCTACCTTAATTAATGATGCTGTTAGCTGCCTTGTTAAAGGGGCGGAAATAATGATGCATTCTGCTGTTCTACTTAAGGCAGAAGTTAAGGCTCTACAAGCTGCAAAT